>VDFB02271358.1:1230972647-1231075708 GCA_007258455.2 Sequoia sempervirens | reverse complement strand
GAGAAGATGTTCTATGAGGAATTCTTTCTTTGGGACGTTGTGTGGGATATCCAATAGTTATCCAATTGTTTCCATGGCATCTACTACTCTATTATTTGCTCTTGGTATCTACTCAAATGTGATATCAATGAAGAACTCTTTGAGGCTTTCAACCAGTTTCTTGTATGGAGTCAACTTGTCATCCTTTATTTGATACTCATCATTTACCTAGTTCATGATAAGCTGTGAATCTCCATAGACCTTGAGTGCCATGATCTACCACTGCACCGTAATTCTTAGCCCTATGACAAGAGCCTCATATTCTGCAATGTTATTTGTGCAAGGAAATGACAGCTTATATGATTTAGGTATGCAATCTCTTTGTGGAGTGATAAAGAAGACTCCCACTCCCGATCCATGTTGTGTGTAAGATCCATCAAAGTACATTTTAGAGTGATCTGTCACACTTAAGTTAAAGATGGATTCATCAGGGAACTCTAATACCAATGGATTCTCTGAATATATCGGTGCCTCTGCCAACTGATCTAAAATGTCTTGTCCTTTAATAGCCTTGCATTCCACATACTCAATGTCATGCTCTATCAAAATCATAACCGATTTAGTTGCTCGCCCTGTAAGCATTGCTTTAGAAAGTAGATACTTGAGAGGGTCTATATTTGTAATGAGTTTTATCTTATGTGCTAGCATATAATGTCTGAATTTCTGCACTGTGAACATGACTACTAAGAAGGCTTTCTCAATGGTTGTGTAATTCAGTTCATGTCCTACCATGGTTTGACTAATGTAATAAATAGCACTCTCTTTCCCATTTTCATCATGTTGTGCCAAGAGATCGCCAAGGGTTGCTATTGTTGTTGATATATATAGGATCAAGGGTTTGCCTGGAATTGGTAGCATGAGAATTGGTGGTGTGAGTAAGTACTCCTTGATTTTGTTGAATTCCTGGTCAAATTTCTTGTCCTATTAATTGTATGCTACCCCCTTGTGGAGTAGATGAGAATATGGGATAGCCTTATTTGTTAGTTGTGCTATGAATCAACAGATGGACTGGAGTCTTCCTTGTAAACCCCTTAGTTGCTTCAATGTTTTTGGTGCCTCCATTTTGAGAATTTCCTTGACCTTGGTGGGGTCTATCTTGATTCCGCTCAAAGACACGATATACCTGAGGAGCTTTCCTAACTATACCCCAAAGACACACTTCTTTGGATTGAGTCTCACCTTGTATTCCTCTAGCCTATCAAAGATGGAGCTTAATGCTGATATGCGATCTCGACATTTCTTTGACTTGTCCAATATATCATCCACATAATCTTCCACATTTTTGTGAATCATATCATTTTAGTGTCATGGCCCTTTGATAGGTAGCTCCTGCATTTTTCAACCCAAATGGCATCATATTCTAGCAATATGTCCCCCATGGACAAGTGAAATTCATTTTGTGTTGGTCATCTTTAGCTATCATGATCTGATTATACCCTGAGAATCCATCCATTAGTCATAGCATCTCATGTCCTGTTGTCATATCCACAATCATATCAATGTTTGGGAGAGGGAAATCATCCTTGGGACATGCATTGTTCAAAGCAGATTCCCCCAGTGGGCTTTGAAATAGGTACGAGATTTGAGACCCACTCTGGATAATCAATCAGTTGTATGAAGCCTACATCTAGGAGCTTTTGTAATTCCATTTTGACCAACAATGCTATCTGGGGATGCATTTTTCTTAGCTTTTGTCTCACCAGCTTTGCTTTAGGATATACAACTAGGTGATGAACCACAACCTTTGGATCAAGTTCAGGCATGTTGGCATAGGTCCATGCAAATTTTATCTTTCTTTCTCTTAGAAGTGCAACTAGGAGCTCTTGCTCTTCTATTAGAAGTGATTATGCATAGAAGGTTATGTGTGGCATTTTTTCTGTTTGCAGGTTGAATGGATTGCACTTATCTGCCAAGACCACTGACTTCTCTTGATGAATAGCACTAAGAGGAATATTGAATCCCTCATCCTCCGGTGCCTCAGAGAGGTTTTCACCATTGGATGCATCCTTTATTTTTATTGTTTTCGGGTTAGAGAGTGCCACAGTCATAGACCTAGAGATTATTCTCAGATTTTCACTTTTGTGATTGAGGGATTCAATTGTTTCCCCATAGTAAGCATGTTTGTCTAGCATGATGTTGAACCTAGATTTGTGATCTCCATATGGTATAGTATCATGTGATCCCATGAATTTTGAGAGCACCTCATAATTTTTGAATGTGTCTAGAATTGGTGGTCCTTGCTAGTTGTAATTGATGAGTTGGGGATAGACTAAGTTTATCTCATGGGTTTGATTATTTGACTTGAAATATAAGGTATTGATCATGAGAAGGGAAGAATCCTCAAAGAGCATAGGTAATTCAATTATGGGATCCTCATCATTGCATACATCAGTTATGTCAATAGTAAAGTTATCTATGACTCGACCTGTGGATACTGGTAACTGAAGGGCAAATGTTGATAACTGAGGAGGAGTTTTGACCCTTTTAACTGGGGTTGCTTTTCCAAGTATGGTTACTTTTAGAGGGGTACATCCAAGGCCAAGATTTCTTATATGCTTCTTAGGAATGAGTAGTACTAGAAGACCATTGTCATTCTGTCCAAGTTTCTTGTTTTTGTTAGAGCCCATACCAAGCATCATTTGTAATCCTTTGTTGCTCTTATCCATGGGAAGATTAGGCGTAGGCCTTTCATCTTGGTATAGAAAGCTTGATATGTCTTTTTCATCTACCACTTTTCAACTTAAGTCTCCCCAACATCTGAATCTAGAGGGGTCTACTTTGAAGGTCTGGGATGGTGTTTCAGTTGGTTGGAGCTCCCCGTGAGACTTAGGAGATTGAGGTAACTCTCCTATTGAAAAATCACTTTTCTTCATTTTGTAATCCCCACACCCATTGTCTTGGATAATGACCTTGATTTCAAAGATGTCAAGAATGGAAGGTGTATTTGTCTTAGAAGTGGAGGCCAAGGTAGTTGGGTCTACATATGGAGTTGTAGGGCCTTCATCATTCTTTGGGACTTGAGGGATTTTATAGTATTTTTCTTCCAAGTTTTTGCAGTAATAAAAGGGCTTGGGATCACCATGGACTGTGACCTCTTGATTTTGATATGGGAATTTGGCACACTAATGGAAGGTGGATGCGATAGATTGCATCCCATGGATCCATGGACACCCCATGAGGATGTTATAAGGTAAATCAAGGTTGAGGACTTGACATGTGGTTTCCATGATGGCTGGCCCTACTTGAATAGGGAGTTGCATAGTTCCTTGAGACACACTTTCCTAGTCATCATATGCTCTAATTGTGATACCCTTACCCTTTTCAATGGCATCCTTGAAGAATCCCATATTCTTTATTAGCTTGAGCGAATAGATATTTAGGCCCGCACCCCCATCCACCAAGACCCTTTTGACTTTGTTTTTATGAACCAGGACTTCAAGATGGAGTGTACGATTATGACATGGTTGGGTGGGGAAGTCCTAATCAGAAAACATTAGGAGATGTGGGGTGGTGATATGTCTAACCATAGCTTGGAACTGGTCAGCATTAAGATCCATGGAGATGGTGGACGAAGCCAATGCTTCCTCTAGGATTTTTCTATGTGTAGGTAAAATCTTTAGTAACTCCATGATGGAGATTTGAGTGAGGGTTCTTTTCAGCTGGTCCAAGACATTGTAGCCATTGGAAATGGATTTTTGATTTGAGGTGGATTCCCTAGGTGGCTGGGATGATCCCACAATGGTAACCTTGCCACCACATGTGGTGACTCCACAATCGGCTTTGGCTCCCTTGATGTTAACAACAGTGACCCATTCATCTAGGGATGTGACAACATGATCATACACATGGTTTACATTGCCATACTTTTTCCTTCCATGGTTGTTCCCTTTGTTATGATCCGGCATCGGATTCGTGTATATTTTAAGGTCTTGATTTCTGGTAGGTTGTTCAACGCTTATGACCTTGTCATTGATGAGGTCTTGGATCAAAAAATTTAGCCTCATGCAACTAGCTGTTGTGTGCCCCTTGATCTTATGAAAATCACAAAGGTGATTTTCATTGTACCATGGTGGTTTCACTTGGGATTCTTGATAATTCTCATAGATGGGGATTCTGATGATATTCTCATTTACTAGTTTCTTCATGAAAAATTCAATTGATTCCCCAAGGGCTATGTATTTTCGCTTGGGGGGATATTTGTCTCGTGAGGGTGGCCCCCCTTCATTATTTAGATTGTTGACTTGATTATTGGGTGGTTGTTGGGATACTATATTAGCTTGCATGTTATTTCAATTTTTTCCTTGTAGTTGTCGGTATGTTTGCGTGTTTTGTTTTGGAGCACTGATTATGACCTTGGCATCAACCACATCATCATTAGTGACATTTTTGTTCTTTCCCCATGTGTGCGGTTTCTCATTGTAACTGGTGGATGGGAAATTGTCTTGATATTCTTGATATGTGGGTGTCCCCCCTTGTGCAATAAGGGATCTTTCAATGTTGAGCACCTTAGGGATCAAATGGTCGTATGTGGTGATACATTGCATCTTTAGGTGGAAGGACAAGGTTTTCTCAAGATTGGAAATGATGGTGAAAATTTGTTGTTCTTCTGGCATGGTCCACTTGATCCTATAGGCTTTAGATGACCATCATTACAAGAAGCGAATGGTTCCCCCTTAGCTTGATTAAGAGAAGATAGTTCCTCTAGACTCACATCCATACCTATTTTGAATGCATAGTTCTTTATGAATGCGTCCATGATTTCTTGGAACTTTTTGATTCTAGGAGGAAGGCAAGAAAACCATTCCATGGTGGGCCCAACCAAACTTTGAGGGAATAGTCACATTATATATGTATCATTGTATGCAACCTCCATGCAATGTACTTGGAATTCCTTGATGTGATCTTCAGGGTTTCCCATCCCACGATATTTGTTGAATTTAGGGATTTCAAACCCCTTTGGGAATGGTACCATCACAAGGCTCCTGTTGAATGGATAGGGGCACAAATTGCTTGGTGTTCTCATTGTTTTCCCAGATTGGAGATCTAGCACTTTCTGTGAGAGCAATTTGGTTTGTGTTGTCACATCATTTTGTGGATCAGGAGGTGGAGTGAATGTGTTTTGAGGTGGTTGAATTGTTCGAGTGATAGGTGGAGTGTTGGGTATGTTGGTGGGAGTTTGTTGCAAGCTCTGTTGTGTGATCAAGGATTGTTGATATGCTTGTAATTATTGTTGTGCCAACAACACTTGTTGTTGGTCTTGCTATTGTTGTGGCAATAACACTTGTTGGTCTTGCTACTATTGTGCCAACAATACTTGTTGTTGGGATAGTAATTGGGCTACTTCTTATTGCATTGGGTACTGTTGTAGGGCTTACTGATATGCTTGTTGTTGAGCTACTTGGAACTGTGCTTGTGCTTGTTGAGCTTGATATTGGGCTTGTGCATGAGCTTTAGCCTATTGGGCAGCTTGTGTAGCCTGGGCAACCTATGCAGCTTGTGTGGCTTGCACAGCTTGGGTAACTTGGGAAGCTTGTTGTTGCAACAAAGCTTGAGCTTGGGTAGCATGTTGTGCTTGTTGCACTTATTGTGTAGCTTGCTATGCTTGCGCTTGTTGTGAAGCTTATTGTGCAGCTTGCATGTTTTGTGCTTGTTGAGCTTGGAACTGTTGAAGTGCCTTTTGATAGGCTTGTTGAGCTGCTTGCAATGTGATGCTATATTGGTTGGCCACATTTGGTCTTGGTGGTGGTGGTGGTGGTGGTGGCAGATTTAGAATGGTGTGAGTCATTGTGATGAGAGGTGTCATTGAATTGATGATAGGGGTTTGTGTGGTAGATGGTGCGATTGATATTCTTGATCCATGAGAGACCACGTTTATGGATGGTGCAATGATTGCTTGGGTTGTTTGGATTGTTGCCACCTATTGTTGTGATATTAGTGGCATGATCAGGGGATTTGGTGTGATGTTTTGACTTATGATTGGGGGTTTTTTTTTATTTTGTTGATTGAGGAGTGATAAAGGGGGGTACCCTAAATCAAGGAGTGGTGTGGATGTTAATGGTAGAGGTGGAAGTGGCAGAAAAATGGGTGGTGTGTTCCCTTGAGGAAATGATGATGATGAGGGGTCAAAGATTCCCCCTTGTCCAAATAGCCCACCTTCTCCTTGTGGAGTCATAGGGAGAGAAGTTTCTATGTTAAGAGGATATGTCGGTGTTGTGTTGAAAGAGGATGGGTTGGTTGGGTCATGAAAGACACGTGAAACGTATGGGTGTAGTGGATTTTGAGGGATAAATTGACCCAAGATGGTGTTTGCATCCAAGTCTTGGTTGTTCACAAGGGGATTTGTTTGAAGAGCATGGAGCAATTAGCTCCCCTTGTTGATGATTGGTTGAGTTGGAGCAATGGATGATGTGATTTGTGGGATGGTTTGAGTGATGCTTTGGAATGAAGGTGTGAATGAGACCGGTGACATGATCCCAAGAGGTTTCTCCACAATGGTGCTTACATCATAGTCGGAAGGGAGTTTAGCCCCTTCTTTTTCCAATTCTAGCATGCATTGAAGGGTTGAGCCTCATCATGGCATTGATAGTTTTGTGGTTTTCAGGATTTTGGACCATTTCAATAATTTCATCTTGAGTCATCCCTAGAACATTGTTGGTGATGTCCTCTACTTGGCCACCTTCTTCTTGAGGATCTTATGGAATTAGAGGAAGATTGGGTGTGGGATTACTAGACCCAATGGGATTTAATTTAGGTGTGGTTTGACTCAAGTCACTTGAAGTGGATGTTTCTTTGTTCGTTTCCATGTTCTTCTTGTGTTGAGATCTAGTTTGGACAATAAAATAAGGATCAATTTTCAGGAATGTGGGAGGTGAACCTCTAACTCCTTAGATTAATCTAAACCTTAGGTACAAAAAAAAAATTCTAAGATATTAAGGATCAAGGATGGTGATGAGATAATGAGAGATGGATGATTGTGAATGATTTAAACTCTTAAGGAACCTTGAAGGAGATACTAGACTTTAGGAATTTTTAGATTGATGTTGGATTTGATTTTGGATCTTGATTTTGGTTTGGTTTGATTTGATTTTGATTGGATTTGGTTTGGATTTGATCATGGACTCATAAACTCCAAGAGGTTAGATGTTGTCTTCAAATAAATTTTTCCATTTAATGATAATTTAACTAAGTGTGTGAAGAAGGATTCATCTACACACACCTAGTCAAACAAGGATGATTTTGATTTGATTCACGAGGATTTTCCCAAAGTCTAGTATGAAGGATTTTTTCAAGATTTCCAAGAGTTGTCTAAGATGATTTTGATTGATGTTTGATGGATGGATGAGAGTGTTTTGATTTTGATCCTATGAGACTTAGAGAGAATTTTGTTTACTAGACCTAGGTGTTGAAGAACATGATATACTTCCTATGTGAGATACTCAAACCTTTGAAAAAGTTTTGGATTTTGACAATAGTAAAATGAATACAAATTGGGATTTTTCTTTGATGCACATTTGTAAAATTTGAAGATCAATCTCTCTCTAAATTCATAAAGCATATACAAACGTTTCTTGAGATATTTTTGACTAAGACCTTTGGACTTTGGTTTTTGGATTTTGATCTTTCGGAAAATCATTTGAAAGAGAACATGTGTGGGGTCCAATTGTTTCTTATCTTTGCTTAATGAGTTCTTTTTACCACAAACACTTTCTTGCCTTAGATTTTCAAACTAAATGTCTAATGTCATAATTTCTTCTCATCCCACAAGGTCCATTATGTGGAAATCAAGGAAATCAAGGCAATAGTTCCCTAATGTTGACTTTAGTGAGAGAAAATTGAGATATAAATTCAAATGCTTAGAAGCCTCTAAGGATAGAATCATTAGGGAAAGCAATTGCACTTGGATTTTGTCAAAGTTATTTGCTTTCTCTAAAGGGTTTGAAATTTGATGATCATGGTTGAATGTTTGTTTTCCAATGTTTTAGATCCAAGAAAAATGTTTTTTGATTCCAAAATGATGTGCAACCCTAGGATAGAAAGATACAATATTTGTTGAATCCCCACTTGGATAAATCCAGCTATGCTTATTCAGAGTGGATGACTAGAAGATTGACCACACTGGCTCCCCTCCACATCACACACTTCTTAGGTTATCCAAGCTTCAGTTCTCATGAATCTCCCATGATGAAATTTTCATCTCTACAAAGAACTGCAAAAAATGTGGGGCAGCTTCAAAGGTCCGATCTCTTGCACCAACAAATAGAAAGTATTTTGGCTTCTACACAAATTGGTTTTTAGTTAGGGTGATTGGGGACATGGCACCTTACGAGCATCTAGTAAGCCACTAAAGGATTTAATTGATCCTACTAGGGGCGCTTATACTTTTTAAGGTAGTACCCCATTCTGAAAGACACTATATGGCTAAGGCCTACATGCCATGAGGACTTGACAGTTTAGTCTTATCCATTTGTATACCGGCCCGAGTGGAAAACCAGTTGGATTCACCTTCGAGTTCTCCTTTCAGATGTATCTCTTAGGCAGGCCCCTCTAAAGGTAAACAATAGCGAGCAATCACATCTATAGTTCAATCAATCTTTGTTTATCTGAACAAAGAGAGAACACATGCGATAAACTCAACTCACACTAGCAAGCTTTGTTCAATTTTAAGAATCCAAATTGAAGTGTGGAGGCAATCTTTTATATAACTTAATATCACCAAAATAATTTTGATTCTCAAGATCACTGTGAAGTGCGAGAGAAGTGCATACACCTTTTAAATGATATTGTAATGCCCCGCCAAGCAACCCCAAAGGATACTAATACATCTAACATTTATGACACCAATTTTTTTTTTTTAAGTACTAACATACATCATAATAATCATATATCACATGATATGAAACTAAACATGAACTACATATAACAAATCCCTCGGGTTTACATGACTATATTACTTTTCACAACATCATTACATCACATGGAAGGTAAGTATACACTAGTAATCATAAGATAACATGGACATGGACAATACATTAATCAAGGATTACAATATTACAATGCCACTTCCCAACATGAATGGGGAAGATACAATAATATGGAATGATACATTTGAAATGAAGGAGTAAAAAGCTGCAATACTGGATTCAACTCTGGTTCAACTCTAGAGTCACTGCAAGGTACAATTTCGCACTTCTCAATCGACGATTGGGGACCCAATGGGGTGCATAGCACGTTCCACCCAACCACGTGGACCCGAAGGCCCACCCCCCATGCTAAGAGATGACAAGAAGGAACCCCAACTAAACCATCATACAAAACAAGGATACAAGACTTCACAACAAGATCCACAATAAAATAAGACAATCTCCAGCACAAGATATAACCAACAGAAGATGTGCCCAACATAAGGAATAACCAATAAAGCATCAACATACAAATGCCAACATGTGCTTCCAAAGGCCCAAGAATAACATAGAGGGAAACAAAGCATACTTGGTTGTTAAAGGAAGAGTGTCATCGCAATGTTGCATGGGTTACCCTGGCGAATCTTCCTAGGTCCCAGCCCCCAACTTGGGTTACCCTGGTGACCTCTTACAAAACCCGGCCCCACATGCAATCCAATGTAGAATCTATTATCTTTCATAAAGACAAGATAATGATCTTGCCATTCCAGGCCTTCTCGACTCATCCCCAAGTCTGAACTAGCCCTTGAGACCATTGAGCGAGGCATAATTTATCTAGTTAAATGTTTTAGACTACCTAATGTATTGATTTAGTTTTCACTGATTAAACTAACTCCACATGAGTTACCTAGGCACCACTTTGTGTGCTGGCCCCCATGATGAGCCACTCCCCTACTAACAACATATCTCAAAAGACACAAAAAGGAAAGCCAATTTGCACAAGAAACCTAATCCAATAAAATAACTGCATCAGGTGAGGCATGCACCATCTCATGCTAGAAAAAACTTTAGAGTAATGAAAACCACATCAAGTGTAAGGATCAAAGCCACATGAAAACAATTCAAGTGCAAGATCAACCTTCGTCAAAGTAACAAAATAATAAAACCACCCACTTTTAGGTGAAACAACATAAAACTCAAATAAATACTTCAAGCTTGGTATGGGTTACCCAAGGTGAATCCTCCTAGGACATCGGCCCCTATACCAACCCTTGCAAGTTAAAAACCATATCCCCACTAACCTTTGGAAGACTCACAAAATGCTAACATAAGGGTTCCCCATCAAGAAGTGTCAACAATAACAATATCTCAAAGAGCGAGTCAACAAGTATGAAATGATGAGTGGCAATATCCCAACGAAATCACCAGACTCAACCAAAGCTAACATAATCAATTTTGATAGAAAAATAAACCAAGCATCCAAGGGAGACCTCTATTTTCTCCTTTCATGACACCCAACCATGATATATCTCTCAAACTTATAGAGTAGCAGCAACTTAATACAAAATAGAACCCAAGTATTAAAGTTCCAACTCTAATATAACATTACAATGGTCTTATCAAAAATGCTCCATTCATATAATAAATTCAAGGACAGGGACATAAATATAAAAGAATCCTACAACTATCTACTAAGAAATTTTGTCAAGAGAAATCCATTAAACAATCAAGAACATAAACAACTCACATATAGGTATTATACTTTGTTTATTTAGTAAAGCTTCCATTTTTAACAATAAGAAAATATACTTTCTCTCTGCTCCAAATAAGTTGATTATTCTAATAACTTAATGTTTCTAATTTCACTATTCTTGTAATCATCTAATTTAACTTCCTATAACTTGTTTAGCGTCCATTACTAATTCAACAAATAATTTAATCAATATCTTATAATTGTCATTTCTTTCAAAACTCAAGATACTAAAGGGAATTTGGTCAACAATTCTATACAATTTGCTATCAACTAATTCCAAGCTATTCAACCACAAGATACAATGTTTCCACACTCGCTTTATTAATCTAAATCAATGCAGTTTCTTCTCCCTTTAGTTTATTTATTATTTCCTATTGTATTTCAAATAATAAACAAAACCATATAATTATCTCACACATATATATACTCAAATATAATCCTTACAATCAATAATTATTTAATAGTATGAAGGGAAAATTTAAAACGAAATGAATATAGACCTTCTATGCTACACTTAGTCTAGAGTTTTAGAAGATATAAAATTGAATTACATCCAAGGTAATGAAATTATCTCTTGTCTCGAAGCTTGAGGAGTAAAAAGGAAGGCCGAAATCGGGAATGGAAGCAAGTGCATTCAAACTAGCTTATACGGTCGACATAAGCATCATCCTAATCAAATTCCTTCTAAGGTACAAAATAGATCAAAGTTATGCTCACTAACTACGAAATTTGACATGCAAGATTTGAAGCTTAACCATTGCCAATTACTTGACTATCCTGGTTAGCCATTGTAAGGTTGATTTCAAATGCACAAAAATGCAAACATTGGTGGTTCCTCAGAAGAAAAAAAAAATCAATTCTTACAGACATCAAGGATACATAGGCTTTACACTACTGTAACTTCCTAGAATAGCATTTTCTCCTTTCACAATATGTTGAACATGGAGGTCTGATGAGTTGCTAATGAGTATCGGCCCTTAAGTCATTTAAGGAGAGCAATTAGTTATAATTGGCTTCATGGAATAAGATTAAGAGGTTGCGTGATAGAGTTAAGTAACAAAAACAAATGGATTTAATAATGGATTGCAGCGTGGAAAGGTTGAATCAGGCCGACCATGTAATATAGTAATTGTCATTCAAAAGTTTCCATTAGAAGATTCTATATTCTGTTATAGCTGCCTAATTATCTGGGTGATCTTTGTTTAATTTCAAAATATATAAATATCTATCTCTGAGCGGATTTGTTATGAGACAAGCAGGTGAAATGAATTAAGGAGATTGATTGAAAGATAGAGGAATTAAATATTGAAGGAGGTAGTAAATTAACAGGCACAATGCGCATGGGCAGATGCAACTGGAGTTAACTCCAAAGTATACACTGACGTTGCATAGTCATTTAACGATGATGACGAAGATGAGGAAGAGAAACAAAACCCAAGGCTGAGGTAATGGAGGAGGATTCGAAGCACATCAACCATGCAGAACAAATGATTAAATCCCACAGTCGATTTGTAGCACTGAAAGAGTAAAGAACAACTGAGAGAGCAACACCGGCGACTTAGGAGAGACTTCATCTTATTACCTATAGGGAACGCACTCACAGCAATACAAATATGCAATAGATAAAGTTAGCGATGCCTGAGCATTCTAAGGGTTCGACACCCTATCTCTTACTACACTATGCATAAACCCATGACATCATGCACCCAACAATACTCCTCAATTTAGTTTGCAGAAGGAAGCTAATTCCATAGAACACCACTATAGAAAAAAAAAATCACTATATGTCAGATGCAAACCTCATAGATATTTGATCTGTTCATTTGCTTAGATTTAAGAGGCAATAGGCTGAAGAAATTTCCAATTAATTTTGTTTCCACAAACTCTCCGAGCAACAACTTTGTCCGAGCCAAAAGAAAACTTAAATCATGACATGCATACATAATATGTTGAAAAGAAAAAATTTGAAAGATAGAGATATCTATATGACATTTATTTTAAGTGAAACAAAACATATATGCCTAAGGTTGAATCGTTTAGCCATTTAAATAAGGGAAAAGATTTGCAATTAAGGGTTTCGAACATGATCTTTAACAGAGTCACATGAAGACAACGGGTCCATTCTTATTCTGTGTATTTGGGAATGGAAGATAGAAAAGTACTTATCTGTCAACATAGGGAAAGGATTGAGGACGTCACTCATTTTCCCGAACTGGCTCCTTAGGGAAGCTACCAGAGTAATTGAAATCCTCCAAGTATGCTAGAAGCCGACGAACAAAATCATCACTGCTTCCTCATGCACCATGGTTAACAGGGGTAACCCGATTGAGAATCATAAGCCAATTCCATCAAGATTGTAGAGACTATTGATCATGCCAAATAAACAATTTAAAAAAAAGTATATCTTGATTGCAGGATACACACCCCAGAATTCACGAGGAAACTCTCAAGATCTGCCTAGGGATGACTCCTTCTCAACTCATTTTTTTATCAAGCCGTTGTTACATGCCTAAGAAGATGCACAAGGCGGCATTATGAATGCATTTTCATGTGCCTATTTTAGAGGAGTTAAGAAAAATCCCCATTCTCATGCATGTCTGTTACACTTTTCATGCAGAACTCTTCAGAGTAAGCTTCTACACCCCTTACGTCATGCACATGCACTACTAAATTTGGTAAAGCAATTAAAGTAATCCCTTCCATGCAAAGTTGTTACAAACTAACACTCATGCATATAAATTTATTTAATTGTATTCCAAATTAACAATTTTATTGAGATGCAATGATCAATCAAAACACAAATCAAACTAACCAAATCAACTTAGCAATCATACCATACAACACCCAACTTTGCAGCGAGACAAAAAATAACACAAGACAACACAGATGGAGGGACACTACATCCTCTCCCCCTTGGCTTCGACTTACTCCTGGAAGTCACAAGGCTAAGGAAAACACACACAATTGAAAACAACATCAACTCCAACAATAACATTACGACATCATCAAATAATGGAAGACACCCAAAAACAACAACTTTCAAAACATAAAAACCATATCGACTGGGTTACAAGTTGAAGGTACTCATCCTTGTCAAGGATGATGGCAAGGTTGGGGAAACTTTCTTGTCAACTCCATTTTTCCACACTATTCCCATTGGGTTTCATGAGGCTTGCCCAGTCCTGCCAGAGCAGGTGGAATCGAGGCTTACTACCTGCAATCCTGCATAAAAGTAAACGTTGTGTACAAGATACATATCAAATCAACCTAGTGTTAGAGGGAATCGTCATGTCATATGCCTCTCATGAATGAGTGATACAACATCGTCCTTCTAACACTCTACAATGAGTGATGCTTGGTATTAGAGCCAAGGTTTACAAACACTAGACGCTCTGGGTAATCGCGAGCCCATTAGGTTGACCTAGTACGTAGTGTCGCTATTTGTTAGCCTTGGTTGATTAGTATCTAAGAATTGTTACTGTTATGTGTAGGAACATGCCTAGGCGAGGTAGAAGAGGTCGTGGTAGAGGTCGAGGTGGAGATCGAGGGCCAATCCCTCAGGTTACTCCCCCTTTGAGCCCTCATCAGAGTGATCAGGCAGAATAGTTGGATCAGAGGAATGAGGGACAAAATCCCGAACAGTCAGGAGTAGAGGGTTCACAGATACGTCCTTTATTAGAGGAGGTCCTAGCTCGACTTGGACCTAGATAGGAAGTTGAGCAGGAGGTTGTTAGAGAGAGAGATAGATCTCCTAGGAGAGTAGATGATACAGTGCATCAGGATGCTATTACTGTAGGACACATGAGGGAACTTTATCCCTATCTGTTCACAAGCTTTCAGGAGCAAGCCTGATCCTAGGGGGGGAGGATGTAGTACCCCTCCATTTATGCTTATGTTTTTCGGTTACATGTTTTCATACTGTTAGACTATGGTACTTTGTTTGGATATTTTGATCACTGGTTTTGAGCGACAGTGGATTCAGTTTGTGACATGATGATACATTGTATGGTGATAATTGATTTCTGACATGCTTTGATATAGCGTAGATGTTTTCCTTCAGATGTTATTGCTATGTATATGCTTATGATGGACTAACTGTTATTTAATTTGTCAGTCTGATGTGACGTGTATTGGTGTGGAGAATGGAATCGCATTCGCTTGCGAGTGTCCTGTGATGTCCATGATTTTCTCCACACGGTGTGCCTGTATTATGGATTATATGTATATGCATGTTATTTTTTTGGTTGTAGGATTGCAGGTACATGACACCGACTCCACCTGGTTACTCAGGTCTAAGCGTGTCAAGACTCAACGGATATATTGATTGGGAGGTAGAAGCATGGTTTATCCTAGTCTAGTCTTTAACCCGGTCATAGTACATCGTCAGTTTAGTTTGGAGTCTTAGATGGTTCTGTATGTTTCTGTTTGGATTATTTGCTTGAAAAGGAAAATTTTGTTAATTTTAATGATAGTTTATTATTCCTTAATTTACTATTATTTAAATTAATTTTTAAATGTTGAAATAAGGTTTTACATTTTATTTAATTAATTAATTAGTTTGTTTGGTTAAATAATTTGATCTTAGAGATTAAAATTATTTAATTAAATTAATTAATTAATTAAATTAAATTGTTTTAAATGTATGAATAGATTTTATTTGAAATTAAATATTATTTGTGGAAATGGCATTTTAAATTGTAAATAAATTTTGTATTTGGAAATTGGAAAATTAAATAAAATAAATGCATGCAATTTTGAAAGGCAAGATTGCCAAGAAGTTGTTGAAGATATTTTGTTCTTCTCGACAAATGTGCCAGTTGCATTTATAGCTTTTGGTTGAGAAATTTCTCGGAGGTTATTTTGGATCTGGGAAAAATACAGAAGAAGTTCTATTCTATTCTTCACGGGAAAAATATCAGTGCTCTGTTAAAAAATTTTGGTTTATGTTATGTTAAAAAAGTTCTCTGGTTTGCATTTTGGGTATTGGTTCTCGGGAAAGGATTTGGAAGCTACGGTTCTCGGGAAAGGATTTGGAAGCTACAAGCAAAGCTCTTTTCCAGACAGACTTTTGGAAGCTAAGGAAACAGGTATTTCCCTTTGTGTATTAATTTATTTGCTTTTGAAAAGGAATGTCTAAGAAAAGAAAGTTACTGGTTATTAAATTTTTTGTATTTCTCGGGAAAGATTATTTACTGTCTATTCTCTGTTAAGATTTATTGAATTTTTTTAAAAAAAGAAACTTCTGTAGATTTTCTTTCTGGAAAATAAGTTTGTGTGAAGGGAAATTATTGATATACGAGAAAATGAAATTTATATTTCTCAAATTAAAAATTAAAATTCATTTGGAAAATAAATTTTATGTGTACTGTGAAAATTTTACAGTTTCTTCCCTTTGAAACTTCGCTGAATATTTATTTCAAAAAAAAAAAAAAACCTCTGTAGAGTTTTCTAAAAATTCTTTGTATGAAAACCCTGTTAATTTGCATAAATATATATATATATATTTATACATATGTTTTATCTTATATATAAATTAGATTGTGAAAGAAAGTTGTTTTTAAATTTATGATTATTTAATTGAGTTCGCTGTACGGGCGAGTTAGGGTTCGGAATTTTTGTGAAACGGAATTAAAATCCGTAGGTGAAATTCGTCATTGTTTTGTTTTAAAAAAAATAATTTAAAAACAAATTTTTTTGTTGTCGCCGTATTGGCAAATGTATTTTAAAAATTAAAAAAATATATATCAGCATTTTGGGGAGGCCCGAAACCCTCCCCTCACACTGTGTGGTGGGCGCAGCCACCATGGCTGCGCACAGCAGCCAGCGGCTACTGGGCGTAGCCCTAGTAAGGGCCGCGTCCTCCCCATAGGGAGGCTGCGACTGGGCTGCGAATTCTGTAAGTTTTAATTCATTTTAAAATATATATATATTAAATGCATTTGTTTTTAATGCGTTATGTATAAATTTCGGATTATATTTCAATGTTTTATTTATATATATATATATATATATATATATATATATTATATATATATATGAATATGTATATATATATTAGTAGGAATAAATTAATAATGTTTTTATATTAATATTTATATATAAACATATATGTATGTATGTTTGTATATAAATATTTGAAAGACTTGTGATTTATTAATTTAGAAAAATAATTTTGATATTTTAAAAAAATTGCATGTAAATTTCAAAATTAAATATTTCTAATATAGTAAGATTGGAAGAGAATATTTAGTATGTTTATTTATTTGTAAAATCAAGAAAGTTAAATTAGAATAAAATGATGCAATTTTCTTTAATGTATGCGAAATAAATTACGAACAAGTTGATTTTATTTTTTTTGTTATTTTTGATTATTTTGAATGGATTTAGTAAATCCAAATGATTGACGTGAATTGGCTTTAAGTTGCTTTAAATTCTTATTAGCAAATGGGGATTTTTATGGGATTTCAAGTCTTCCAATTGTAGTCTTTTTAAGGGAGTTAAATTTTACTATGGTTTCATGTGTTTGAACAAACTAGGGTAGTGCTCTTGAATTTTGTGAACAGATTGTGATTTCCTTTGTGGTGTATCTAGTATTATATGTTGAATTTTGTGCACTTTGTCTACCCTAGATAGAGAACTTAGAATTCCTATGTTATGTTTAGGGGAGTGGCACTATGTGAGGGCCGACACACAAAGTGGTGTCAGGGTAACTTACAAAGAGTTAGTAAGTCAATGATAACTAAACAACACAGTAGTTAGATTAAAATATTTAACAAGAGTATTATTCCTCACTTATGGACTCTTGAGCTAGTTCAGTCTTGAGTATAAAATGAGAAGGCCTGGCATGGAAAATCGATGTCTTATTACTTTAAAAGGCATTCGATTCTGCAATAGTATGCAAATGGGGCCAGGTTTCGTAAGAGGTTACCAGGGTAACCCAAGTTGGGGGCCGGAACCTAGGAAGAAACACCAGGGTAACCTTTGTAATGTTGTGATGACACTCCACCTAAAGTAATAGTCTATCTTGTGTACTTAGCTCAATTGATTGTCTTAAATCTGGAAGCAACGTAACCATCAGTTAGTTATGTACTTGTGTCTAGGGTTAATAGATTATGTCTAGGTAACCATGTTACTATCTCCTAGCACGGGGGGTGGACCTACGGGTACCACATGGTTGGGTGGAACGTGCACCTTACTCTGTTGGGTCCCCAGTTTATGATCATGGCATCAAGAGCTTCATGGATGGAGAGCTCGTTCTTGGATACATATGTATACTTCTTCATTGTAAATTGTAAATCTTGTATTTGAAAACATCCCTCAATAGTATATGAGGTGAACATTTGTAAATGTAATTGTAACTATTATTTGATCTACCTCATCAGATGAATGAGTATTGTAATATCTTGCCAAATGCAATGTAAGAAATCATGTTTGTACTTCATATTATCTTGAATGGAATTTCAAATGTTATGCAATGTTTATTTTAAGTTTATATCAATTAAATATAAGCAATGCGAAATACTAAAGTCATCTATGGAAACTCATGTAGTGTAACTTCGCGTAACTTAATGAATGTATGCAACTAATTAAGATAACCTTCATACTTTTAAAAAAAAATTATTTCACTTTTATACATAATTGCAACATTCCTTAGGTTATTATGATGGGGCATTACAGATATTACTTTGTAAAAGAGTTTACAAAACACAAAATACACATGTTCATTTTAACCTCAAAAGAAAGAATGGATTCTTTTTAAGTAGTGAGATGAAGTGTCAAGTTTTCTTGTTCAATTTTTAGATCCAAAACCAACTCTTGTAAGTTCCTAATTTTTTTTTTAATCCCTTTGATTATTCTTTTTAAGCCCAAATAAAATTTATTTTGAGTCCTAAAAAACTTAAAGAGAACAAAGCCTTAAGAATGGGATTATAATTGTTCCCCAAAGTGTTTAAAAACACTTGTTACAATAGAGAGAAAATGTCATAAAAAACATTTGTCTTTGTTTCCTCCCTTCCCGTTTGATCACTCCAACCTACAAAAACTGGTTAAACCACAAAAAATAGAGACCTAAAATAGATTAGAAGTTCAAATTGATCAAAGAAAAAAAACACATGTTAAAAATAACTTCAAGGCTGACTTTTACCCCACCCCAGCAGCCTAATCCGCAAAGGCGTCACAGTTTGAAGGGGTCCAACGACGCTTTGGTGAAACCAGTGGTACTATGTGGAGAAATAGAGACCACGATTAGGTCATTGTTTCAACCAGCAGTGCACTTTGAAGTTTGGTTGATCTGACCCAAGTGAAAATGACTTAAGCATCACGGTTTAGAGTGTTGTTAGTGTCACTAAATAGTGTCGTCATTGGACTTATAGCAGCACTATTTGACCTTTGAAGCATCACTGTTTCTTGTAGACACACAAAATTTTGAAAAAAAAAAGAATTTTCACTAAAAAATGTGTTAATTTTTCAAGATTCGCCCTCCTTCTAGCGCCAAAATGTGAATGCTTGATCTAGACCTGCACAAACATGAGAAAAAAACATAATGTTAGTTAATTACACAAATCTAAACTAGCATTCCCTATAAAATTCATTTGAAGCATGATGAATAAGAAATAAAGTGAAGAAAACAAGTGAAAGCAATCTAAATCCTTTTCAAACACTCAAACTCTCAATCCCATGGGGGAATTAGTGCTATTTTGATGTGGAAAATAGCCCTTTCCCAATTCCTTGCAAGCTTTGATGATGAACAATGGTGCTCCTTGATAAAATTTGCAATAACCTAGCTATGGTGGATGAAAACTATGAAAAACTTGATGAACAATGGATGAACCTGCATAAAATATGTAGATAATGACTTTGCATAAAGTTTTGGATCCAAAATCAATATGAGAGCTCTCCATTTATAGGAAAGAAGGATGGAGGAATGAGAAAAAAGGATGAATGTGGGACTAGACATAAGCCAATGGCAGTATGGCACTTGTCAACAAGCTAGTGGAAGGAGGTGGAGCACCTTTTGATGAATGTGCAAATTGTTGGCCCCACAGTTGTCGTTGCACCAAAAGATCGACCTATTAATTCCCGATACAAATGCCAGAGTTAATGGGTCCACGGGAGGTGGTTAGTCCATGTCACAAATCCCAAGGAGAGTGCTGAACATTTTCCAACAAACTCCCCCTCAACATTACCTAAGGGAATTCGAATCCGACACCTTTGTCTCTGATACCACTTGTTGGCTGCACAGTTTTTGTTGCACCAAAAGATTGACCTATTAATTCCCGATACAACTGCTAGAGTTAACGGGTCCATGGGAGGCGGCTAGTCCATGTCACGAATCCCAAGGGGAGCGCTGACCATTTTCCAACAAAAATAAATGCTATTAGGTGCATATTTGAAATTTGAAAGCTAGCTTGTGGAGGGAGATGTGGAAGAGGAGTTAATGCCACTTGGATCAAGAAAAAGGACTTGTAAGAGAAATAAATGCCATGTTGGAGGACAAGACCTTTGGGAGGGAGATTTAAAAATGAGGGAATATTCCAACTTGATGCCTTTTTGAATGAAAATAGATGAATTTATAAATCATTTAAATTGATTTACTTGCACAAGTTGCAAAATCTAGAGGATTTGATGGATTAGAGCTAGAGTTAATCAGGATTCGATTAACTTAGATGGAGATTAGTTTGATTTGACATCTTGACTTAGATTTTTTGATTTATTTAAATCAAAATGAGAAGAATATGAATATTAGATTTAATTAAATAAAGTTTGATTTATTTAATTAAAAGGGATGATGTTAGACTTAAATCAAATAAAGGTTAGTTTATTTTATTTAAAGGGGATGAAATATGATTTAATCAAATAAAGTGATTTATTTAATTAAAAGAGGGACATTGGGATTAATCAAATAAAATGATTTATTTAATTAATAGAAGATAATGATTTAATCAAATAAAGTGAATTTATTTAATTAACAGATGAAATGTGATGAATTTGGTCAAATAAGGGTTATTCAATTAAATGATTAGTAAAGGACATGATTTAAGGAAGAACTAGTGTTAGTAAATCAGGATCAGGTGCACAAGATCAATCAGTACAATTTACATGTCTACACTAGGCTTGTTAACAAAGTGAGATACATGTTAGGAAAGGATTGGACGAGTGTAGAACTCTTGTGTGGCCTCACCAATCTAATCAAAACATATATCCCTTCATTTAACACTAGATCAGGCACTACTCGAGAAGCAGTACTTGGTGCCTCTGAGAGACAAATAAGTGTTTTGATTCCCACTACGTCTATATGCATGACTAAAATAGACCCCTTGATTAGCGTTTCCTCTACTCCTCGACAACCCCTCACAATCAAGGCCAGTAGAACACTCGGCTTTATTTTTACCCCTCTTACTGCATCTGGTGGTGGGGGCTTTGGTGGAATGAGTGGCAATGGTGGTTTTAGTAGTGATGGTGGCACTAGTGGTAATGGTTCTAGTGGAAGCCACACTGGTGGTTCCGATGGTGGCTCTGGTGGTCGTCACAGTGGTGGCTCCAGAGGTGGATCTAGAGGTTGTTCTGGAGAAGGTTCCACTAGGCCTTTTTCATCTTCACACCTTGTCCTAAATGCTCTTCTTTAGAATATGGGTCAAATGCAAAACTAGTTGGTGAGTCTTTCCCAGGCTTCTGCCCAACCTATTTTCCAACCCTTTTTTTGACATAGCCCACTGTTGGTGACGATTTTGAGCACTCCTTTCCCTTAGGGAATGGATATACCTAAATTTTAGAAATATGGTGGTAAAGGGGATCCACAGATGCATGTATCAGCCTTTAATGCTATGTGCATGGATTTCTTCCACCATGATGCCCTAATGGCTAAAATCTTCCCCCAATCCCTCAAGGACACAACACTCAAGTGGTATTGTTCCTTGCCTAATAATTCTATATTCTCATTTGATCAACTTGTCAACTAGTTTCTCTGTCAATTCCAGGCTAACATTGGCCCAAAGATGACCTTCTCAGATCTTGTCTGATGTAAGCAAGGAGAACATGAGAAGATAACTAATTTTATCATGTGTTACCAAGCACTCTTTTCACAAAGTTCATACCCATTGCCTAACTCAAATGTGTAGAAGGTATTCATAGGAAACCTACAATGATTTTAATAGGAGAAGTTTTCCCTAATGAAATACCCTTCTTTCACACATTCGTGTGTCGTGTTGCGTGAGTATTAGTAAACGGTGGTTCAATTCGGGGGATCTTCCTCACGCTCTTGTTCTGAAAGAAATTCTATTGTATCCATTTTAGGAAAAGGAAAGGTTGTTGGGAATGTAGTTGCTGCAAATAATGACCATGGCCTCAGATGCAACAAAAAGTTTACAAAGTTGGTTGAATCTTATTCATCTATTCTGCAAAAGTTATTGTAGGATAAGATTATAAAATTAGAAAATCCCCAACCTTTGATGGAGCCTTATCTTGATTGGAATGATGGGAATGCTTTTTTTTTCAGTACCATCATGTTAACAGGCATGATACTAAGTGTTGCATGCACTTGCATCATGAGATTCAAGATCACATCAATGATGGTGCCATTAGTCTCGATGGGAAGAAACATAATACAAATAAATCAATAGTGAATGCCAATAGCTTGTTGTAGATTTATATAGACCCATTCTCGTACCATTCTATGACCTTGATTATTAACCCTTTCAATGCTTCTCCTAAAACCTTGGCGTATGTTAATATGGTATCAATCACTCCTACTCCCCCCTAGCCTATGACTTCTTCACTAGATGTGACTTTCACCTCACAGGACTTTCCTTTGAATAAAATGCTCTCCCCCCTATACATTCCTGCTCACCTCAATGGAAACATTATGATAGGAATTCTAGTTGACCTCGTGAGCCGAGTAAATGTCATTACATATGAGATGTTATGGCTAAATTCATTACAAAGGGAGGAATATGAGAAAACAAAATCTATCATACATACACATGACGGTCTCTCTCTTACGCCATATGGATCTATAACTCTTTTCATCCTAGTTGGACCTAGGGTTATGGATACAAATTTTTATGTCATTCCATAATTCAATCTATTCAGGGTGAATTTGGGCATCCCATGGCTAGTTTCCATGAATGGGATCACTTTTGTTATTCACAAATGTCTAAATTTCTCCCTTGAAGGTGTCATGTATGTTGTGCATGAGACTAGATATCAAGCATTAGTATCTCGTGGGGGTTATTCTTTGGATCATTTTTGGCCTACCCTAGTCGGTCCACTCCATCCTAGAATGTACCCGCTTTATCAAAACTATGCAAAGTATAAAACTAGGGGCAAAGAATAGCTGAAAATTACTCACCCAATAGCATAGTGACAAGCTGCCTCTTCCTCTTGGAAGGGGAAGGAGAAGGAGAAGCCTACGCATTCTCAGGGAACTGCCTCTACATCCCCTCCTAAAGAGGAAATTTGGGTTACTACTCCTAGTTTCTGCATAAGGAGTCTAATGTTTCTTGCTTGGTGAAAGGCCAAGATCCAAGTATCAGACCTTTCTGCCTTGCCCACGAGACCTCGTCTCGGCATGCATGGTAAGGGCAAGGGTCCCTGTGGGGAGTCTTGTACATATCAACATTTGTGGCCTCCTACCACTCCTACCCCTAAGTTAGTGAATGGGAAGAAGCCCACTATTGAGGCATTAGGGCTTGCTCCCCCCGTTGTTGTTCCAACCTCTCCTCAATCTCTCCCTCATATTCTCATCTAGTTGTCCCTCCCTTTGATGGAAATGGTCATGATGGATACTCCAACGATTGAAAAGGATTATTTCATTCCATATCAGCTTTAAACTCTAGCTCCCAGAGTAGCATGAACCACCTTGCGCATGAGTGCAAGTGTGAGAGAAAGGCTCTAGCCACTAAGCAAGCCACCCTACAAAAGAAGGAGGAGTTAGTAGTTTCTACTCCAGCACCTTTAGTTGTATCCTCCTTTCTCATCCCCTCTACTTCAGTTCCATCAACTTTAGTGTTGCTTCCAACTCCTACTATGAGCGTAAACATTCCTAACCCAAAGAGGGTGCAGGTTTTTATTGCTCCTTAGATTGAGATGCCTCTTTTTATGTCCCTCTTGGACATCCTACCATTTTCAAAGCCCATGGATATGTTGAATACCTCAATGGTGTCCATCATAGTTTTCTCCTCCTCTTTTGTGCCTTCTACCTCATCCATGGGGATCTTACATCCTCCAATGAAGCAGAAGATGAAGGATGGCTCTGCTAGCAATAGGGATCGAAAGAGGAGTTCACCTTCTTCGAAAGGTGGTTCTGCATTGGCATGTGTCATCCTAGTGATGGATGAAGTCTCGACATCCTCAAAGTTTGTCACTACTCCTGAGTCACTCAGTGAGCCTAGTAGTGGATCTTGGGCTCCGCCTCCCTCATCCATTGAGTTAACACATGGCACTTTGGTGAAGTGCATGTTTAATTCTATGGATGAGGTCCCAACCTTATCAATTATTTTCATGAAATTGCTAAATTTTACCCCACAAGAACTAAGCGGAGAAGACCTCGAGGTGCCTTCTTCCTTGGCTCTTGTTGTGGGAGGGTTAGAGAGTTCCCCCTTGATATTTTTCCCTTCTAGGCTTGTCTGCCTTCCCCTTATAATGATCTAGATTAGGAGGTCGATAACCTCTTGGATGATCAGGACTAGGAGGGTGCCTCTTCTTTATTTGTAGAGTAGATTGTGTGTGTTTTTTTTCCCCTATGCTTGTGTTATGTGTTCCTAGATGACCCTTGTCACCCTTGTAAGTGCTTGGATATAGGAGTATTTATGTGTCCTAAAACTTCCTCTATTTTTTACATCATTCTTCCTCTATTATGTGTATTATTTTTTGACAATTAGGGAAGATGCAAAATGTTGGGGGAATTTAGGCTTCCCTTTCATGTTGACCCAATTTTTTTATTTTTTATTTTTCTTGTGCATTCTTCATATGGTTTGATATAGTAAGGGGTTGATGACAGTTCATTTATTTACTATTATTATACTTATTTATATTTATGACCAGCTCTGACCCTAAAATATCAAATCGCCCTTGTGTCCCTTGTTCGTGATGTTATTGTATATTTTTACATTGTTGTTCTCTTATCTTTCGTGCTTGCTTTGTGATGTTGTGGTGCTTATGTGTTTTCCCTCGTGTGTGCAACAACATTACCACAATTACATCTCACTATGTTTCGTAGGCCACAATGTCACTTTTTCATTCATGCTTTTCTCTCCTTAGGATGTCACATGCCTTTGCGTTCAACACACACCATCCTAAGGGGGGGCTATCATGTCACTTCGATTTTCAGAAAATGCATTTTGTTGCTAATGAATCTTTTCTTGAAAATATTTTCAAAATATTTTTCAAAAATCAAGTTCCTTAACAAGGACCCCTTGTAAAACATTATTCCTTCATCATCAGTTTGCAAAGAAAGAATTTTCTTCTCATGTGGGTGAATTTCGACCTTCCCCTTATAAGGGGACCTTCTTCCTTTCAAATTTCTTGATGAAGTGAACATATTTTGAAAGGATTCCTTGATTTTGAATCAATTTACTAAAAGAATTCTTTCACTTTCAAACTGAGCATCCATTGAGTGGACCCCTTTTCTTTTGAAGGGTTCCTAAGGGACCACTTTGAAATCTCTTCCTTTAATTTTTTGACTATCTACATGACTGTTTACTTGTCTACCTATGTGGCTACTTTTTATTTTCTAACATGTTTTGTCTACGGATTAACATGTTGCTTTGCAAGTGCACTTTTGAAGTTTCTTTCCAATCTTACTCTATGGATTCCCCTCACATTGGGCTTCCTTCAAGAGAGATTACCTAGGGATGCCTTGTTTATAGGTCTGAGGATCTATGAAGCACTTGTATCCTACGATATTTGTCCATCGTTGGTCTGTGGGTCTTCAGTGTAGTTTAATCAACTTCGTAGTTCTAAGGATCTACAGAGTCCTTTGTTCAATCCTCCTCAAGAGAGTACCTATGGAGCCATTTGTCTATCTTATGCTTTTGAGTTTGCTAGATTGCAGTCTACTTACTCGACAGTTCAAGTATACATTTCTAAACTTTCCAATCTACTTTACCAAACATTTATTAACACTCATGCTTGCTAAAGTGGGGGAAAAATGTGTAGGAGTGAATTTGCACCCCTCTTGCAAATTCCCCTTTTATACCCACTACTTTAGAAAAATCAAGCCCAACTAAGAAATTCCACTTGGCACTTGTCTCTTGTGCTGATGGGTAAATTTTTGTTGGGAACCCATGTGCGGCGTGTGGACGTTTGTGCGACACATTGTCATCCCTGATAGATTCTTGCCTCTGGAATCCACAGAGACATTATGTTCTCCATTGGTGATGAAGCGTAACACCTCTACACCTTCTATTCGACTCAAGAATGGCTCTTTCCCTCCCTTTTGATATTTGAATGGATTGTTTTCACTATCACTTCATCTCTTTGGTAACTTTTAGTCCATCTTCTATACAATTCTACACACCAACTTGATCTTTGAGTATCTCTTGAGCAATTCTTGACAGCTTCTTCACATCTTGTTGCACTTTCACCACCATTACAGTTTGTGACATGGTGTCCCAAGGGACTTCTTCATTTTTCCAATAGAATAGACCTTACCAATCTTGCTTATGTTGGAATGTGTTGAAATGATTTTGATTGTTTGTTGTCATTAATGGTTGTCATTAATGTCAACATATCTTGGTTGTTTGGCTAAAGCTCTGTTTTGGTGCCTTCGTGATCCAAATTGACCTAGTTTCAAATATCATGCTATAAAGATTTATTTTGGGTTGTATTTGTCCTAGTCCCATTCCTCTTGTTACACAATAAGATACACTGTTTTGGGTCCGAACTAGTCTAGCAGTTGGTTAACGCGCTTCGACACATGGTTTGCATTATAACTTGTATATCTTACTCTTTGGTTCTGGATATCATCTAGCATGTTGATTTGATTGAGGAGGCCATGGTTGGTCCATGTTTCATTTCCATCCATCGTGGGAATGTTTCTATGGTGACCTATTTCAAATTGTGCTTGGCCGACTTACGAATTATGAGATTTTGTTTGGCCGACTTGAGAGATTATGAAGGATTGGAATGGTATAAGTATAAGATGTTTTTGTTTGATGCAAGAAAGTGTGATGAATTTGAATCTGAATATCTAGACATTGCAAAGTGTGTGAAAGTGTATGAACGAAGGCAACAGACAATGAGATTCTATCCAATTTTGTTGGTAACAGTTCTTTCAGCAGTGGATTCCTTTTCATCATTCTTCTATTGGCAATGGGCCATTTTCTGTAGGTAGTGAGCCTTTCTCTTTTGGTAGTGAGCCTTTTTGTATCTTTGGCTATAATAGCTAGGTAGTGAGCCCAATCGGCAGTGAGCCACCTTGTAGTGAGAAACTTCATAGTGAGCCCTTGTAAAAACCACGTTAATCAGTGTCACCTTAACTGATGTTTTATAATTGAGAATTAGCATTCTCCATGGTTTTTTCCTTCTTGGGTTTCCAAGTAAATTCTAGTGTTCTTTGTGCATGGTATTGTGTGCTTTCATATTCATTAATATCTATTTGATTTAAGTTTTCTCTGAATAAATTAAATTAAAGAAAATTGTTTAATGATAATTGATTCACCCCCCCCCTCTTAGTTATCGAGACTATTTAACAATTGGTATCCAAGCTTTGGTTCCTCAAAGAAGAGATTAACTGCTTGGGGTAGATCCAATGGCACACAAATTGAAAATCCCTGTGTTTGATGGATCTGACTACAATTTCTAGAAATTTTGGATGAGAGGTTACCTGATCTCTCTTGGTTACAAGACTTGGAAAGCTATTGAGACAAAATATGTTGAGCCAACAAGTGGTCCTTCTTCTGCAGATGATATTTCTGCCTATGAAGAGAATGAAAAAGAAAGATATCCAATCTATAGTTCTTTATCTAAGACTGAGCTAACAAAAGTTATTTCATTGGGCGCCACTTATGAAGTTTGGGAAAATTTGAAATAAATCTATGAAGGAAATGAAAGAGTCAAATTACCAAAGAAGTTGACAGCTAAGCACAAATATGAGAAATTGAGGATGGAAGAAGGTGAGGATATAGCAAGGTACTTTCAAAGGGTTGACAATGCAGTAAATGAAGTCAAAAATCAAAGAGGAACTCTGATAGATGAAGATGTAATGGAGAAGATTTTGATGACCCTACCAGAGAGAAGATTAACATTAGAATTCTGATGATAAGATCTGTTCCAGTTTATGATCAGATAAATTCATAAGAACGCTATGGAACTTCAGCTTTATAAGGATGAAATTGCTTGGAAAAAGGAAGCCGACAACCTTCAAAGCACAAAATAAGAAGAAGGATAGGATGATAGAAAGTTCGAAAGTTTGAGCGAGCTACAAGGGAAACTAAAGAAAGGTATACATAGGTACAAAGGTATGTTACCTCTTAAATGCTTTGGTGTGGAAGATTGGTCATTTAACCTTGCTTCTGGCGTCCAGGAGAGAGGATCGATAATTTTTTTTAAAGAGATCAATAAGAGGCCCTCACTATTACCAGTAGAATACTAGAGATTTTGAGCGATTAATGCACGGATCGTGAGACTATTTGATTTTGGTGAAAAAGGATGAACCTAGATTTGATATCTCTAATATTTGTCTGAAATCTAATGATTGCACTGAAGCTGCATTGTTTTTTAAAAGAAACAGAGACGAATGGTTGATTGATAGTGGATGTTCGAATCACATGATTGGTGATAAAAGTAAGTTTGTGAAGCTTGAGAAATATGATGGAGGTTCTGTAAGATTTGGTGATGATAAAACAACATAGATTGTTGGAATTGGTTCTATTACCTTTGATGGAAAACATAACACTGACAATGTTTACCATGTGAAGGGATTATATCATAATCTTTTGAGTGTTGGATAGATGTGCGAAAATGGCTATAATGTGGTGTTTTAGGATGATGGTTGTGAAATCCAGAAGATATCAAAAACTGTCATTGCAGCTGGAAAAAGAACAAATGGGAATATGTATCAGCTGGAAGGAGCTACAAAAATATGCTTAGTATCTTAGTCCAATGATAGTTTCCTTTGGCACTGGAGGATTTGTCACATCAATTTTGAGAATTTGGTAAGGATAAGTTCATCAAGAGCAGTTCGAGATTTTCCAAGACTGACCAAACCAGAAAATTCTATCTACAAAGGATGTCAAGAAGGAAACCAGACTAGAGAAACGTTTCAGAGAAAAGAAGAATCATCTACCAGTTTGTTAGAATTTCTACACACTAACCTATGTGGTCCGACCAAAACAAGAAGCTTACAAGGTGAGAGATATTTCATGCTTTTAATAGATGATCATTCTAGATTTACTTGGGTTGTATTTTTGAGAGAAAAATCAAAGGCGTTTGAAAAGTTCAAGATTTTTAAGGAAAGAGTGGAGATTGAAGTTGATAGAAAAATCAAGTGTTTAAGATCTGATAGAGGAGGAGAATTTACTTTTGATGAATTCAACAAATACTGTGAAAAACATGGCATTAAAAGACAACTATCTTCCCCTAAAACACCTTAGCAGAATGGTGTGGTAGAAAGAATGAATCAGATAGTTCAGGAAGTAGCTAGAAAAATGATCATGGAAGCAAGTTTACCACAAATATACTGGAGAGAAGCGATACACACAGCAATATACACTCTTAATAGAGTACTATTCTGGAGGAAGTATGGAAAGACATCATATGAGCTATGGCATGGAAGAGCTCCCATAGTAAAGTAATTCAAAATTTTTGGAAGCAAATGCTACATCCGAAGAGATGAGGAAAATCTTGGAAAGTTTGACAACAGAGCTGATGAAGGCATATTTCTGGGTTACTCTATAAGAAGCAAAGCGCATCAGTGTTACAACAAGATATTGAACAATATTTTGAAAGTGCGAATGTGAAAGTGGATGAAGATGTTCAAAGAAATCCTGAAAGTCACATTGAATATGAATTAGATAACTTGGATGAAAAAGGAGAAAAAAATAAGAAAGAAGAAGAAGAAGAAGAAACAAAGGAAGCTCCAACAATTACAACTAAAAATCTAAGGTATGTATAGAAAAACCACTTAGAAAACTAGATCATTGGAGATAAGAATAAAGGAATCACCACAAGAAGTAAAGCAACTCAAGAGAAAGTATTATTTTGTATACTATCAGAAATTGAGCCAAAGATTGTGGAAGAAGCATGCAATGATCATAATTGGGTGAAGGAAATGAAGGAATAGCTTGATCAAATAGAGAAAAATCAGACTTGGGAACTTATGCCCAGACCGACAGAGAAAAATGTAATCAGAACAAAGTGGGTATCAAGCTAGATGAAAACAAAAAGGTAATGAGAAAAAAAGAAAGATTGGCTTACAAAGGTTACACTTAGATCTAATGTATTGATTTGACAAAACCTATGCCCCCGTTGCCTAGATGGAAGCGATCTGAATATTTTTGGCTTTTGCAGCTTTTAAGGATTTCAAAATTTATCAAATGGATGTAAAATCTGCATTCTTGAATAGAGAATTCAAGGAAGAAGTTTACATTGAGCAACCAGAAGGATTCAAGTCAGGAAGTGACCTGGATGTTGTTTGTAGGTTGAAGAAAGCTTTATACGGATTGAAGCAGGCACCTAGAGCTTGGTATGGTAGATTAGACAAGTACCTGATTGGACAAGGATTTCAAAAGGGATCTACTGACATTAATTTGTATTACAAAACTCACTCAGATCAAATGCTGATTGTTGTGGTTTATGTTGATGACATAATTTTTGGAGGAAATGATGATATGTACAGAAAATTTGCAAATGAAATACAAAAGGAATTCAAGATGTCTATGATAGGTGAGTTTAATTTCTTCCTTGGACTACAAGTAAACCAGAACAACAAATGAATTTTCATTTCTCAATCCAAGTATACAAAAGAACTATTGAAGAAGTTTGGATTGGAGAATTCCAAACTGATTTGTACACCTATTGTTACTAGATGTAAGTTGACAAAAGAAGATGATTCACCTAAAGTTGATGCAAGTATGTACAAGTCAATGATTGAAGGATTGTTATATTTGACTACTACCAAACCAAACATTATGTATGTTGTTTGTTTAGTAGCCATATTTCAACAAGAACCAAAGGAATCACACGTTGTTGCGGTAAAAAGGATCTTCAAATATTTAAAGGGTACAAAAGATATGGGGTTATGGCATCCAAAGGATTTAGACTTCACTTTGATAGCTTATATTGATGTTGATTGGGCCGGATGTGTTGATAACAGGTGAAGCACGAGTGGTGGAGCTTATTTCCTTAGCTCCCGGTTGGTTGCTTGGTCAAGTAAGAAACAATATTTTATATCTTTATCTACTGATGAAGCCAAATACATTGCAACATCCTCATGTTGCACTCAGATACTATGGATGAGACAAACGCTGAAAGATTTTGGCATATCATTTGATGAACTGGTCTCAATTATGTATGATAATACCAACGAAATAAACATTTCCAAGAATCTGGTACAACACTCTAGAAAAAAGCATATATCCATAAGATATCATTTCCTGAGAGAGAAGGTGTTGGAAAATGAAGTAAAACTTGAATATGTACCTACAAAAGAGCAGATTGCAGACATTTTCACAAAATCGTTGAGCAAAGATACTTTTAAGTATCTCTAATAGAAGTTAGGGGTTCTTCCCCCTCATAGTCTACAATAACATACAGTGGGGTGTGCATTGGTCCAGGGTATTATATGCTCATTTTTATCTAGATCAATGTTTGATGGCTTCCTCATAGGGGATAGGATTAATTTTTTCAGGGGGAGTTTTTCCCTTTGTCTTTGATGTCAAAGGGGGAGAAGAAAAGAAGATAAGATGGTCCTTGATGCTGACATTAAGTTGTTTGGTTTGTTATTGATGAATGCTGCCATCAATGAAAATGGGGGAGATTGTTGGAATGTGTTGAGATGATGTTCATTGCTTGTTGTCATTAATGGTTGTCATTGATGTCAACATATCTTGGTTGTTTGACTGCAGTTTTGTTTTGGTGCCTTGGTGATCCGGATTGGCCTGGTTTCATATGTCATGTTGTAAAGCTCTATTCTTGGTTGTATCTGTCTTGGTCCCATTCCTATTGTAACACAGTAATATTCATTCTTTTGGGTCTGGACCGATTTGGCAGTTGATTAACGTGCTTCGACACATGATTTGCATTGTAACATGTATATCTTATTCCAAATATCATGTAGCATTTCAATTTGAGCAAAGAGGCTATGTTTGGTCCACGTTTCATTCCTCTCCACCGTGGGAATATTTTTTGTGGTGACCAATTTTAAATTGTTCTTGGACGACTTAGGAATTATGAAATTATGTTTGGCTGACTTGAGAGATTATGAAGGCTTGGAATGGTATAAGTATAAGATGTTTTTGTTTGATGCAAGAAAGTGTGATGAATGCGAATCTGAATATCCAGACATTGTGAAGTGTGTGAAAGTGTACGACCGAAGGCAACAGATAGTGATATTTTATCTAGTGTTGTTGGTGACAGACCTTTCAGTGGTGGATTTCCTTTCATCATTCTTTTATTGGCAGTGAGCCATTTTCTGTAGGCAGTGTGCCTTTCTCTTTTGGTAGTGAGCCCTTTTTATATCTTTGGCTATAATAGCCGACTAGTGAGCCCAATTAGCAGTGAGCCACCCTGTAGTGAGAAACTTGGCAATGAGCCTTTGTAAAAATCACCTTAACTAGTACTTTATAATTGAGAATTATTATTCTCCGTGGTTTTTCCCTTCTTGGGTTTCCACGTAAATTTTGGTGTTCATTTTGCATGGTGTTGTTTTATGCTTTCACGTTCATTAATATTTGATTGAGTTAAGTTTTGATCCAAATTAATTAAAGTCAAGAATTTCTTTTTATAATAACTGATTCACCCCCCCTCAGTTATTCAGAGTGTTCAACAAAAGATTGGGAGAAGATAGATAAAAATGCACATGGTACTATTAGATTGTGTCTTTATGATTTTGTTCTCTTGAATGTCTTAAAGAAAAGACTGCATATGCTTTGTGGAACCAGATAGGTGAGATCTATAAAGCAAAAAGCCTAGTAAATAAATTCTACTTGAAGCAAAAGTTGTTTTCTCATAAGATGAGGGAAGGTGAATCTATAGCCAAGCATTTAAATTCTTTTAATTTGGTTTTGAGTCAACTAGCCTCTATTGATGTTAATTTTGAAGAAGAAGATAAATGCATTATGCTTCTTTTTTCTTTATCTGAGTCTTGGGATAATTTTGTACTTGCTATAATTGCTAACATTGAAGATCCAAAGATGGATGTTGTTGTAGCAACTTTTTTGTCACAAGAAATGAGGAAAAAGGCTATGGATAGTTCAGGTGATGCTCTCAATGTCAGGGGAAGGCCTAAAGAAAGAGGGTCTAAAGGAGATAATAATGGGCCTAAGGATAAGTCTAAGTGTAGATCTAAGACTCCTATAAAGAAGAATAGAGTGAAATGTTGGAACTGTGGAAAAAGAGGACATGTGAAGAAGGAATGCAAAAATCCAAAGAGACAAGTTGATTCCTCCATAGAGAAATCCTCAAATTCAGATGATGAAGCTTTGGTTTCTTGCATTCATACTATGACTAATGATCATTGGTTAATTAATTCAAGATTCTTTTTTCATATGACTCCTCATAAGGAGTGGTTTTCCACATATGAAAAATATGATGGAGGAAAAATCTACCTCGATGATAATTCTTCATATCCTATTATTAGAAGGGGTAAGATACAATTGTGTTTTACTGATGGTAGGATTAAAACCCTCCCTAGTGTTTTACATGTTCCTAGAGTAGCTAGAAATATGATTTTAGTTTCAAAGTTGAATGATTTGGGAATACATGTAACTTTTGACAAGCATGGTTGCAGATTGGTAAGAGGAAATCTAGTGATAGCAAGAGGGACAAGGAAGGGGAATTAACTCTACCAATGTAACTGCAAAATATGAAAATACTTGTATGTTGTGGCACTGTAGATTGGGCCACATTAGTGAGACTGGTTTAAAAATGATTTTGAATAAAAAGATGTTAGACAATTTTTCCTATTTTGATGAGAGTTTTGATTTTTGTGAACATTGTGTATTTGGTAAATAAAACATAAAATATTTTCCTTCAGGTAGTACTAAATCTAAGAATAAATTGGAACTTATTCATTCAGATGTATTTGGTCCTATGGATGTGGAGTCAATTGGAAAATATAGATACTTTGTCTCCTTCATTGATGATGTTAAATGATATACCTGGTTATATTTTATGAGACATAAATATGAAATTTTCACTAATTTTAAAGAATTTAAAGCCTTAGTTGAAAAGCAAACAAATTGTAATATTAAGGTTTTGCGGTCTGATAATGGAGGGTAATACTGTTCTAAAGAATTTGATGGATTTTTTAAGCATGTAGGAATTGTTAGACAAAGAACTACTCCTTACACTCCTCAACAAAATGGAGTGGCAGAAAGGATGAATTAAAAATTATGGAAAGAGCTAGAAGTATGCTAAGTAATTCATGGCTTGATAGATACTTTTGGGTAGAAGATGTAAGTACTGCTTGTTACTTGTTGAATAGATCTCCTTGTAAGGCTCTTGAAACAACACCTTATGAAATGTGGATAGGTAAGAAACCTTCTATTTCATATTTAAGGGTATTTGGATGTGAGGCTTATGTTCATGTGCCTAAAGAAAAATGAACTAAGTTGGATCCAAAAGATGAAAAGTGCATTTTCATTGGATATGGTGATAATGTAAAAGGTTATAAGTTTTGGAATCCTCTAACCAAGAAAAATGTCTTTTTCTAGAGATGTGATTTTTAGGGAGATTAGTGTTATTTTTGATCTTGAACAACCAAAAGAAAAAGATAAGGAAAATAGAGTGCATTTTGAAATTAAGCAAGAAGATGCACCTTGAGAAGAAAAAAAGAGTTAGACTTGAGGATGAGGAGGAAGAAGGTGAGGTTTTAGATGACATTACTGATCAAACCAAAGAACATGAGGAAGAAAATCAAGAAGAGGTTGAGAAAGTTCAAGAACAACAAGAGCCTCATACTTCTATTCTCAGAAGATCCACAAGACAACAAAATCCAGTCGATAGGTATAGCATACCTGATTTTCGTTGTATTTTTGCTTTGTTGTGTACTAGCGATGAACCAAGATCTTTCAGGGAGGCTCTCTCTTCAAAGGAAAATGAGTCTTGGTTGCAAGCCATGCAAGAGGAGATGATGGCGTTAGATAATTGTAACACCTGAGCTCTTGTTAGTTTTCCCAAAGGAAGAAATCCCATTAGATGTAAATGGGTTGGTCGTGACCACAAAAGGATATGAAAATCATGGCAAAACCTATCCTGGGAATTGGACATTCCAGCAGGCGACTAATGTCTTTTCATGGTCGTTCATTTACTTGTCAAACCAGGGAACATATACTTTAAATGGAGCAACACTATATGTGCACTAAGAACCAGTTTCAGTCACAACCTATTGAAAATAAATACTTGGAAAGAAATTCTACCTATGCTATAGGAAGGTAATGCAAAGTTCTCTTAATTCAACCATAATCTAACCAAAGCAGAAATCATGACAGCTACAACTGAGAGACAAACTATAAATTGGCCTTATGTTGCAGGAACAAACACATGGATGGATTCCCGATGCTGCAAGAAAAGTATAAGACTGAGCTTGTGCTGAAACTTTCTAAAATGAAATCTAACTTGAATTAGCAAAGGATAAACAACTACTCTCCTACAAATACTTACTAAGTGGGCCCCCTTAGCAAGCATCAACTAATTTACACATAAGATTGTGCTCAGAACTCCATCAACTTTTATTCATAACGTGAAATCATTTACATTGATTGTTCTGCTTCAGAAAACTAACAAAAACTCTAATTCATATTATAACTCTAACTCTTACATAATCTGCTTCTCTTCTCTCTCCTTTTCTTACTTGTTCACCTGCGCAGGAGGAACACTTATTTAAATAAGGAAAACAACTAACTAACTAACCCTAACAGAGAAAGACGTGGATGTAAAATGTGTCCCTAAATTGAGGAATAGACTTCATAAATGAGTTTATCCGTTCAACTCGATCCAGAGAGAATCTAGCACTCCACTCTTTCCAGATTAACTGACATTTAAAATCCTTCCCAACAGTTTCGGTCAAAGAGTCTTCGCCAGAGCTTCCTCGAAGTCATGCAGGAAATGGACTTTACTGTAGGGCTGAGATCGGCTGCGCTTGACTCGGCCATACTTTCTTCAACAACTGTGAAACACAAGGTAACAGATGTGAAAGAAAAGACGCATGGAACATACACAATATCCATTCATTAATCACATATTTAAATCTATTTCATCATTCAAAAACTACATGTGTTATACTAGTCATTTGGGAAGTCAAACAGGGTAATAAATATAGACATGTCAACATGATAGGCTGCAGGAACATGAAAGTGTATTGCTACAGGATATCCCCCAATAAAAAGTTTCAAAAGAGTTAAACAACCATGAACAACAAAAGTAAAGGTATTAAAAGTACACCATGATATCCAAACTATGAGCATATTTTGGGCTCATCATTTGCCCCCTACTTAACCCAATGCTGGTCCTCCAGCATTAAACTTCCTGGTGGTTTCTCTGAAATCAGTGGTTGAGGCATGACCCTGAAATGGAGTTCCAAATTTGTAATAAAAACCTCTGAAACTCTGCCACCTTTCATACCTACGAGCTTCTGTATCTTCATTAATATTTGTAGCTTGGTAGGGATAAAGAGGCCACATTAGCACAGGAGGTCTAAATGTCAATGGCAACCACAATTCAAACCTCTTTTGAAGGCCCAATTGTATGTATCTGCTTGATCTTTTGAGAGCTACCGTAAAATTCAGGGGACTGTGAGGCTCAAACTTTCTTAATCCAATAGTTAATCTCTCCCACCTCTTCTCACTTCTGGAGTATGACAGCTTCCAAAACAAGTATGTCTGTTCTTGAAACTCATCATAAACCTGTTTTCTGAGATCAAATATTTTCATCCTGACTGTATCATTATGAAAGCCATATGCCACAGTAAGCTAGGTTTTCAACATTGTATGGGGGTCTGAACTCTCAGGGTGCAATGGAAGAGGCTCATTCCTTTCGGCTTCTTCATATGCTTCCCATTTCCTACCATAATTTACTTTGTTTTCTACCCAAGACATAAGTGATCTCAAATGGATGTCGCCAATGTACAGAAGGGGATTCCACTCTATTTCAAATGGAATTATAAAGCCATGTAAATAGAATTCGCACAAAGAATTTCTTAGCCAATTAGGAGCTGCCTGGTATGCATCGTACAATTCTTTAGCAGTGTGAATAATAGGATCTTGATTTCTGGAAATTCTCATTAGTTGGAACCACAAGAATTGTTCCTTGAGGCACATAGCATAAACTCTTTTCTGAAAATCCAAAAATTTCCCTTTCTGTTCTGGTTCTTTCTGTCCCGCAGTCACTTTTCCTTTCCTTTGTTTTTTTCAAAAAAGAACTACTTGAACAAGCAATTTTAATTGATTTACAATGAAAAACAAGCAATGAAAAACATGCGATCATATTTTGAAAGTACCATAAAATAATAAAGAAAGATTATCTGAGCAGTTGTGACAACGGCGAAATGATAGGTTTTAAAAGTGGATTATCCCGCCCCCTACTTAAAGTATGACATGTGTCCACACATGTACTAAAGAATAGGCGGAGATCGGGTAATAATGATTGATACAAACATAGTAGTAAATGAATAAAATGAAATAAATCAATAATTCAATAACAAAAGATATTTCGTACCTTTCATTAAATGCTTGTACGTGCTGAGAAAGATGACGGCCTTGACATGAGATGATAGTTGGGAATGAGATCATAATTAAGGGTGGTGCGGATGAATGAGGTGGATGGGTGACGTGGGTGGACGAGATGAATGGATGGAATGGATGGATGGGACAAAAGATAAGGAAGTGAAATGTGGCGACAAGTGGGAATGAAGAAAAAGGGGTTTCCTTAAAAAGGAAACCTTTATTATGAGCATGCATTACAAAATTACGGTGAAGCTGCAAGAGAAAGGCTAAAGCCTTTGGCTGCAGGAAGATTAGTGGCAGGATCCTGAACGAACTGCTGCATGAATTCTTCTTTTGAGACTGGTTTATGGTACAACCGGAGGTGGTGTCCATTAACTAACAACTTGAATCTAACATGATCAATTGTAACAAGTTGAACTGAACCATTAGCAAATACATTCTCAATTTCATACGGGCCCAACCATCTGGTTTGTAATTTTCTTGGACTGTCCTTATATCATGAGTCATAAAGCAGAGCTCAATCTCCTACTTTGAATTTCTTTTCCTTAATGTATTTATCATGCCACCTTATTCTTTGATTTTGTATTATCTCAGTGTGCTGCACGACATTCTTTCGGAGCTCATCCAGAGCATTGAGCTGCATGATTCTGTCCTTTTGTGCATTTGTTAAATCCATGTCCATCTCTAATGCTATTCTTAGAGTCTTATGTTCAAATTCTATTGGCATCACAGTTGTTTTACCATACACCATTTCAAAAGGTGTATATCCTATAGCAGTCTTCTAGGTAGTACGGTAGGCCCATATAGCTTCTGGTAACCTTGTGGCCCAGTCCTTCCTATGCAAATCTACAGTTTTAGTCAAAATGGCCTCTATGTCCCTATTGGTGACCTCAACCTGGCTGTTGGCCTGGGGGTGATAAGGAGTTGATTTCCTATGCCGTATATTGTATTCATTGACTAAAGGTATGATAAGTGTAGAAGTAAATTGTGCTCCTTGATCTGTGACTATTTCCCTATGGACACCAAACCTAGTAAATATTTCCTCATAGAGGAATTCAGCCACTTTATTATCCCTAGCATGTTTCATAGGCTTAGCCTCTACCCATTTTGTGACATAATCTGTGCATACAAGGATGTAGGACTTACCATTGGAAGGTGGATCAATTGGTCCCACAAAATCCAATCCCCATTTGTCGAAGGGTGTAACTACAACTTGTGGAAATAGAGACATCTCATCAGATCGAGTTGGTCTTCCCATCCGTTGGCATCTATCACATCTCCTGGTATATTTGGCTGCATCTCTATGCAGAGTTGGCCAATAGTAACCAGTATTTAAAATTTTCATTGCTGTCCTTTTGGCAGCAAAATGTCCACCACACGGCTCATCATGGCTTGCATGCAGTATATCATGAGTGTCCTCTTGTACACATCTCCTCATAACTTGATCTGGCCCTGTGTAAAACATGCAATCTGCAATCCAAGAAAAGTTAAAGCTTTTCTCTACCAATAATATCTTTTCCTTAGGGGAGAATTGAGGAGGAGTTCTTCTTGTTGCCAGATAATTTGCTATATCAGCATACCATGGGTGAATAACCTTGATTGAAAACAGGTGCTCATCAGGAAAGGAGTCTTCAATAAGTGCAGAGTCATCTTGCCTTTGAATTCTAGAAAGGAAATCAACAACCACATTGGCTTTACCTGGCTTGTCCACAATTGTAATGTCAAATTCCTGCATCAGCAATAACCATCTTGCCAGTCGCCCGGATATTGAGGCTTTGTTCATGAGATACCAGATTGCTGCATGATCAGTATGGACAAATATCTGATAACCGGTGATATAATGCCTGAATTTGTTGAGGGTGTAGATGATTGCCAACATTTCTTTTTCTGTAACAGTGTAGTTTAATTGAGCTCCTTATAGATTTTTGCTTATGTAGTAGAGTGCATGTTCTGTTGAACCATCCTTCTGCCCTAACACTGCTCCAATGGCATAATCCGATGCATCCGTATGAATATGAAATGGAAGTGACCAATCAGGTCCTTTTAGAACAGGTGCTTGTGTAAGGGCGACTTTTAAGTCAATGAATGTTTTTTCACATTCCTTTGTCCAAGAAAAATCTGCATCTTTCTTCAGCAGACTGTATAAGGGGCCTGCTGTTTGGTTGAAGTCCTTGATGAATCTTCTGTAGTATCCAGCATAGCCTAGAAAGCTCCGTACTTCTTTCTGCTTAGCAGGAGAGGGTAGCTTAGAGATGACCTCAATCTTAGCAGGATCAACCTGAATTCCTGCAACATAAATATAGTGACCAAGCACTATTCCCTCCTGCATCATCATGAAGCACTTTTGACTATTTAGCCATAGGTTGTGATCTTCACATCTCTGTAGTACTTTCTTCAAGTTGGCTTGAGCTTCCTCAAATGTCATGCCATAAATAGTAAAGTCATCCATGCATATTTCCATGCAATCATATGAGATGTTTGAGAAGATACTTATGACTGCCCTCTGGAAGGTTGCAAGAGCATTACAGAGACCAAAAGACAAAACTGAATAGGAAAACATTCCCCAAGGGCATGTAAAAGTAGTCTTTTCTTGATCCTCAGGAGCAATCTTGATTTGATTGTACCCACTGAAGCCATCTAAGAATGAGAAGTACTTTTTTCTAGCTAAATTATCTAGAACTTGATCAATGAATGGAAGAGGAAAGTAATCTTTCTTTGTGGCAAAGTTGAGCTCTCTGTAATCTACACATACGCTCCATTTTCCTCCTTTCTTAGGAACAATGACCAATGGGGAAACCCACTGACTATCCGAGATTTGGTAGATAAAGCCAGCTGTTAACATTTTATGTAATTCTTCTTTAACAATTTCTCTCAAAGCTGGATTAATTCTTCTTTGAGGTTGCCTGATAGGTCTGAAGTCACTGTTAATATATATGCAATGTGTACAGAGTTTTGGGTCTAAACCTTTCATATCCCCATAGTCCCATGCAAAAGCTCTGTGGTGGGCTTGCAACATTGTGGCTAGGGCAGTTTGTTGAGATGGAGGCAACTTATTATTAATATGCAGACATCGGCCCAGAGATACTTCTATATGTTTTGTGAGATCATTTATTGAGGTTGCTGAAAAAGGTGGTGCCTGTATATCACATAATAGCAAATCATGATGGCTCTTAGGATCCAGTTGCTGCAGGAAACATTGCTGAGAGCGGCTGTCCAAAACAGATGGGCTATTCAAACCAGAACTAAACTGCAAAATGTGTAGAAGCAAGTTATCTTCACTCTGAAGCTGGGAAAATGGATCAGCTTGTAGCATCATTAATTGAGCTAATGAATTGAATTATTCAGTTTCCTCTCCTAGATCGGGCCAAATTGGTTGAGACAAATCTGGCAGAGGTTGTGCAGGTGGGTATAAAGCCAATTTCTTTCTTGATTGACCATCAGAAATTGTCATGTCTCCTGAACGACATCCTATAAGGGCATCAGCTGTAGCTAACCAGGGTCTACCTAGGATAATAGGATATCCTCCTAAGGTTTCCTTAGTGGACAATATGGTGAAATCAGTAGGGTATTCCCAAGATTCAAGGGTGACAATGACATCTATCACTCCATCAGGTGTAACCGTGGAACTATCAGCAAGCTGCAGGACAGTCAGTGTAGACCGAATGTTTGAGATATTCAAACACTCCATAGTGTGCTTGGTCATCACATTAATGGCTGCACCAAGGTCAACCAAAACATTTCTTACTACTTGACTATTGATATTTATTTTTACTACAGGACTTCCAGGATCAGTATATTTTGGAATGACAACCTTCCCCAACATAATATCAGCTAATTGTCCTAGAACATGGATAGTTTGGGGATCCTTTTTCTTTCTTCCTTGTTTCTTTAAACATGCCTCTTTAATGGCTTTTCCATAGATTGGAACATCTTTAATAGCTTGAAAAAGATGAATTTGAACTTGTACATTCTTTAACTGCTCCAAAATATCAAAGGTAGGCTCTTCAATGGTCTTGGGTGTAGTAATTTACAATCTCTGAGGAAAAGGTGGTGTAGCCTGAGGCTGGATGATAGGTTCCTTAGAGGCAGTAGTTGATACAGGTATATCTTCTGCATGATCAGCAAGTTGTTCAGCGGTAGAGTTTGGAATCTCTGTAATTACAGGTGGCTATGGAGCAGGGAGAGTGGTTCCAGACCTGAGATGGATATCATTGATATTTAGGGCATAAGCTGGATACTGGTTGGCTTCTATTGAATACATAGGTTGCTGTTGTTGCTGCTGCTTATTATTAGGATTTGGCAATGGTTGAGCAGGCATAGGTGTTTGTTTTGGAGGGCCAGTATTTGCTGCAGGTGCTGCAGGAGGAGGCATAAGGGCCGGAGGTTGTGGCTGCTGAGACTGCAAGAATCCAGGGGGTTGGTTCTGCCATTGCTGAGAACCTTTCCATTGAGGGTTCTGCTGCCAGTTACCTAGAGGTGGAGTCCATTGTCCTTGTGGCTACTTCCAACCTCCTTGAGGGGGTTTCCATTGAGGGCTCTGATAGTTAGGCCAGTATGGTTGAGGAGCATTCCAAGGTGGAGATGGGCCATATGTAGGTTGCCATTGGTTATTATAATTAGAGTAAGGATTACCAAAAATTAAAGGATCTTGAGACATACCTTGTCTTGGAGCCCATGGTCTCCTTTGTGCAACAAAGAAGACTTGGTCATCATCACCTTCTATCATCTTAAAATCAGTAGGTAACTGTTTAGCCTCCATGTTGGCCACCATCTTGCATCTACAATCACGTTTCTTCTATCTACAATGTGGACAAAACTCAGCCAGGATTGCCTTAGCCTCCGCATGTTTCTTGCGAGCTTGCATGGTATCCAACTGTGTAGCCATGTTGTTTATGATGTCCTGCTTGAAATCATACAACAAATTTGTGATCTCCATCCGAGAGACTCCACTAGAAGAAGACTTTCCCACTGTAACTTGATGACCTCTACCCTTCTTCACATTTGCTCGGGAGTAATTGAGACATATCTTCTTGATATCATCCCAAGATGCTTGGGTGATATCTCCGCCTCCCATCAGGTCCAAGGCATCTATACAAGTATCATTGATTCCCCTTAGAAAAAGTAATTTATGAGATTCTTCATTAAGAGTGTGGTTTGAATTCTTTTTTAGAGAAAACATGAATCTTGATATATAATCCTCCAGAATTTTATCCTCCTTCTGTTGAATTCTGAATATATCATCACCTTTACTACCACTCATACAATATTCCTTGTATTTCTCAAGAAATTTTGTTTGCATGGCTGCCCAACTATCAACAACACCCCTTCCCAAACTCATGAACCATCTGAGAGCTCCCTCCTTCAAAGTAGCAGGAAATAACTTCAATTTGTGAGCATCTGAAGTGTAGTCATAACTGCGACAGAGGATGCCAAACTCAAACAAGAAGGTCTCTGGGTCTTCTGTAACTAAGCCATAGAACTTGGGAAGTAATGAAGAAGGAATATTCTTAAGGTTGTCATTGTCTTGTTGAGCAACAATGGGGTATTCAAAAGCAGGAGGTCGATTAGGTGGATTACGTGCCATGTTCACTTGATCAAGTATAAAAGCAAATGGATTTTCTTTAGGTTCTTCATCAACTGCGCTGAATAGCAAGTCAACACACAAATCTTCAGCAAATGGGTCAATATCTAAGTCTCCTTCGTCCTCAAATAGGCTATAAGCTGATTCAATTTTCTTAGCAATGGATGTCAGGTTAGGGAGAAATCTTCCCTGAGCGTCTCTTCTTCTATGTATGCAACGAAAATGGATGGTATTTTAAAAGATTTTGAAAATACTTGAACAACTGACTAAAGTATTGCTAACAATGACTATAGCAGGTTCTTAGATTGACACCATCCCTGACAACGGTGCCAAAAATGGTCGCGCCCACAAAAGGATATGAAAATCACGGCAAAACCTATCCTGGGAATTGGACATTCCAGCAGGCGACTGATATCTCTTCATGGTCGTTCATTTACTTGTCAAACCAGGGAACATATACTTTAAATGGAGCAGCACTATATGTGCACTAAGAACCAGTTTCAGTCACAACCTATTGAAAATAAATACTTGGAAAGAAATTCTACCTATGCTACAGGAAGGTAATGCAAAGTTCTCTTAATTTAACCATAATCTAACCAAAGAAGAAATCATGGCAGCTACAACTGAGAGACAAACTCTAAACTGGCCTTATGCTGCAGGAACAAACACAGGGATGGATTCCTGATGCTGCAGGAACAGTATAAGACTGAGCTTGTGCTGAAACTTTCTAAAATGAAATCTAACTTGAATTAGCAAAGGATAAAAAACTACTCTCCTACAAATACTTACTAAGTGGGCCCCCTTAGCAAGCATTAACTAATTTACACAGAAGATTGTGCTCAGAACTCCATCAACTTTTATTCATAACGTGAAATCATTTAAATTGATTGTTCTGCTTCAAAAAACTAACAAAAACTCTGATTCATATTATAACTCTAACTCTTACATAATTTGCTTCTCTTCTCTCTCCTTTTCTTACTTGTTCACCTGCGCAGGAGGAACACTTATTTAAATCAGGAAAACAACTAACTAACTAACCCTACCAGAGAAAGACGTGGATGTAAAATGTATCCCTAAATTGAGGAACATACTTCATAAATGAGTTTATTCGTTCAACCCGATCCAGAGAGAATCTAGCACTCCACTCTTTCCAGATTAACTGACATTTAAAATCCTTCCCAACAGTTTCGGTCAAAGAGTCTTCACCAGAGCTTCCTCGAAGTCATGCAGGAAATGGACTTTAGTGCAGGGCCGAGATCGGCTGTGCTTGACTCGGTCATACTTTCTTCAACAACCTGCGAAACACAAGGTAACAGATGTGTAAGAAAAGATGCATGACACATACACAATATCCATTCATTAATCACATATTTAAATCTATTTCATCATTCAAAAACTACATGCATTATACCAGTCATTTGGGAAGTCAAATAGGGTAATAAATATAGACATGTCAACATGATAGGCTGCAGGAACATGAAAGTGTATTGCTACAGGATATCCCCCAATAAAAGGTTTCAGAAGAGTTAAACAACCATGAACAACAAAAGTAAAGGTATTAAAAGTACACCATGATATCCAAACTATGAGCATATTTTGGGCTCATCATGGGTATTTAAAAAGAAATTTGGAGAAAATGGTCAATTAGAGTAGTATAAAGCCAGATTAGTGGCTAAGGGCTACTATCAGAGAGTTTATTTTGGTGAAATTTTCTGTCTTGTCGCTAAATTAACTTCTATTAGATTCTTATTATCTATTGTTGTTGCTTGTGATTTTTAGATAGAGAAAATGGATGTTAAAACTACTTTCTTGCATGGGGATCTTGAGGAGGAGATTTATATGCGACAACCTGACGGTTTTGTTGTGAAGGGAAAAGAAAATTTGGTTTGCAAGTTAAAGAGATTTTTGTATGGTTTGAAACAGTCACCCATGATGTGGTATCAGAAGTTTGATGCTTTTGCATTAAAGTTAGGTTTTCTTAGGATAGAAGAGGATCATTATGTGTATATTAAGGTTATTGATGATCATATCCTAATTATTATCTTGTATGTTGATGATATGTTGTTTATTGGTAACAACAAGGTCATGATTGGTGAGCTCAAGAAACAAATTTTTGGCACATTTGATATGAAGGACTTGGGGGCTACAAAATACATTATTGGGATGGAAATCAATAGGGATCAAATTTACATAAAGCTTTGGTTATGCCAGAGTAAGTATGTTGATACCATTTTATAGAGGTTTAATATGCATAAATGTAAGCCAGTTTGTATTCCATTTCCGGTTGGTACTAAGTTGAGCTTAGATATGTGTCCTAATATTGATGATGATTTTGAGGATATGTCTAAGGTTCCTTATGCTAGTGTCATTGGTAGTTTGATGTATGCAATGGTATGCACTAGACCAGATATATCCCAAGCAATGGGAGTTATAAGTAGGTTTATGTATAACTTGGGTAAAGAGCATTGGAATTTTGTTAAGAGGGTATTTAGATATTTGCGAGGTACTTCTGATTATTTTTTGCTTTATCATGGTACTAATAATGTGGTCAAGTCATTGGACATATAGGGATTTGTTGATGTAGATTGGGTAGGTGACTTGCATGGTCGAAGGTCCACTAGTGGGTATGTGTTTACTCTGTTTGGAGGAGCAGTGAGTTGGATGAGTAAAAGGTGGCCTATGGTTGCTTTATCCACTATTGAAGCAGAGTATATGGCTACTACCCATATTTCTAAGGAGGTAGTATGGTTGCAAAGGTTGTGTACAGGTATTGGTTTCAATTGCATGACAATTCAAATTGGTTGTGATAGTCAGAGTGTAATTCATTTAGCCAAGAATCCTATGTATCATGCTCGGACAAAGCATGTGGATGTACAATACAATGGTTGCTAATGGAAAAATTGAGTTGAAAAAAATTAACACTGAGGTTAATGTTGCGGGTTATGTTACCAAACATGTGAGTACAAATAAGTTCATTTGGTGCAGAGAGGCCATGGGCCTTGTTTCTTATATGTAGTTGATTTCATGATGGTGTGATTCCCTAGCTCTTCAAAGGTATTTTACAAGTGGGAGAATGTTGGGAATCGAGGTGTCTCAACCTTGGAAATTCCTAAGTTGTTTATTTATTATTACTTTATTTTTTTCCATGGATAAATATCATATATGTTATTAAATAATTGTGCTCTATCAAAAGGGGTGTAGGATTTTGAGATGAAACTTTTTCCACATGTCGGTGTCTTGAAAAATAAGTTATTAGTTGTCAAAAGATGCCCACTTAGTGGTATAACATGGAAAGACTTTTTTTAAGGATGTTATGACAAATTCTATGACAATTGTAAGGGCTAAAAGTGGGGGATATGATTTTGGACGTGAAAATCATCTATGTCACATGCAAGAGAATCTTTGCATAGTTATTGATGGTTTATGACGCATGTAAGAGCATCTATTATTTTCTAGGGATTCTTATGACAACTTGTAAGAAGGTGTAATGTCATGTAAGAGACCATTTTTAGCTTGTAAGGGGTCGTATTGAATTTTACCATGGTTTTTTTAAACCTTGTTTGACCCATGGTAATGTTTTATGGTGATATTTTGAGCCCTCGTGAGTCTATATATTGAGGGGTTGAGATGGAGACACTATTAGATGTTTTACAGGTACACAGATGCTATCAGATTGAAGGTTGAAGAGGAGTTAGAGTGGATTTATTATAAACATATTTTGTTGATAATACAAGCTATTCATCTCTTCTTTGGTGGAGTTTTTCCCCAAAGGGTTTCTCCACGTTAAACACTGTGCTACACATTCTTCTTTCCATTGTTGCATTTCATTGTTATAATTGATTTAAAATCCATATGGTCAACATTGTTAGATTTGATTTACAGTTTTTTTAAGCTTCTATTATTATTGTTCACCTATCGCTTTCTAACAGACACTCAACAAAAGCTTTTGGTGACAGGTGCATAAAATCTTACCCTTCTCAAATATGGCGAAAGTTGATTGTTTTTGTTTCTGTTATGCTTTAAATTGATGATTTAAGTTTTACATTGCATAATTGGATTCATTTAGTATTTTTCATTTATCTCCCAAAAGTACATTTCAGTCATATTTACCTTGTCCTCAATCATAAGGAAAACAACAAGATCTCCATTAAGGTTGAATCACCTAAGGGTCGAAAGTCAATCTTACCCTAGGGGATCTCTCTTTCCTTATGAAATAAGGAAGATAGGTGCATACCCCCATTTTCAAACCCCTCACACACACACACACATTTTCCTTTATTTCATTTTTGTGAACCTGCATTGTACATTTAAAATTATGAAATTGGAGTCCATTCAAACCATAGATCTAGGATTTGCAATAGTTTTCATTGCATTAGTTTCCCCTTCATTTAGGGTTGTTAAAACTACATTAGTTTTCATCTCATTTATGGTTTTAAATTTTCATTTTGCATTATTTAAAATTTGAAAAATTTAAAAAATTGCATGGATATTACATTGATTTTGCATAGTACTTGCATATTAGTGTATTTTGAATCATTCACATTCACAAATTTAATCAAAATTACATTAAAAAAAGTGTCTCCTTATTCATCATTTTTCACTAATTTCACTTGCATTAGGAAACCTAAATCTAGAAAATTATGTCACTGAAACCACAGTTTGCAACCTAAAACTGGAAATTCAAAAATTAGGCAAGAAATTAAAACTTTTATTTTTTAGAACCTTGACTTGGGACCCATTCGCCCTAGGGAAAATCATTTCCTATATAGGTGATTTTTCAAAAATCTGGGTAGTGATTTGTCTCTGTTTGCTTCATTCTGATCTGTTGTTAATTCTGTGTTTTAGTTTCACAAATCAGAAATTTTTGTAATTGCTTGCATTAAGTTTAATTAATAAAATTAAGTGCATTATTTGAAAAAGATATCATTTTTAGGTTTTTTCATACCATAATTAGTAGATTATCTTGTTTCAAATTTAAAAATTGCAAAATCCTTTTACATACTTGAATTGCACTTCATACTTTTGGGTGTTGATTGCATTTGTTTAGTGACTATTCTTCATTTTGGGTGCACTTAGGTTTGGTGAAACTTGTATGAGATTCACAACCTGGTGTGCTATTTCCAATACTTTAGTGAGACGTAGTTCAAGACTCATGTCATCCTGCACTACTACATCCATCATCGATCTTGAGTTTTCCAACTCTTTCACTCATAGTGTTGATACTACTTGACCCATTGTGGAACATAGCTTTGATACCACATTTCCCATACCCACCCTACCCAAAAACATTGTGACTGATGTTGACACAATGGTTGCTAATGTCCCTCAAGAAAATCTAAAATAAATGGACGAAGCCTTAGAAAAATTGCAAAACTTTGTGAATTTTGAATACATTGTTGGTATTACGGTTCTTGTCATAGATAACATGAGGAAAATGCTTGACAATGAACAAGGAATAGAAATTGTGTGTAGCCTATCTCATATCATTAACAACCATGTGCCTACAATGTCTAGTTGTGCTCAAACTTTAGGGTACACTCAAAGTCAAGGTGGAAATTCAATTCCTCCTCCTACAATTGTGGCCTCTAGTCCTACATACACTAATAAAACTATTACTACAACCATACTTCCAACTAGCAATGTCAATACAACCTTTGGTATTTCCACTGGGAATCCCTTTAGCTTTGTGCATTCAAATCTCATATATCCTAATCCACCCCCCTCACAAAATTACAATTCACTTGTCCTTCGAATGCATATACACCACCATATTCACCTCCATCCCATAACAAAACCAATGATTCCATCCTTGACCAACTCTTACAAAGTGTTTCATTCCTCCAACAATAAATTTCCACATTGAACCATTGTCAAAATGGCTAGCCATCACAATATGTCAAAAGAAACCCCTTATCCTTGGAGATATTGAGAGCACAAATGCCACAAGGAATAAAGATTCCTAGATTTTAGAAATGTTGTGGTAAAGGAGATCCTAGTAACCATGTTTTAACATACACAACCATATGTAGTGACTTCATTTTTGAGGATAAGCTCTTGGATAAACTTTTCCCTAGATCTTTGAAAGATACTGCCTTGGAGTGGTTTTGTTCTTTATCGAATAACTCAATTCATTCATTCAATGAACTTGTTGATTCCTTTCTTAACCATTTCCAAGTGCACATGGGTCCCAAGCTGACCTTAGCTTATTTAATTCAATGGAAATAAAAGGATGATGAAAAGGTCATTGATATTATAGCACGATACCAATTGCTTTACTCACAAATCAACATTAAGATTCTCGATGTTGATCTTCAAAGAATATTCATTGAAAATTTGCAAAAAAAAATTCAAGACAGGCTTGGGATGATGAAATTTCCCTCTTTTACACCTTTGTGCATGGCCCTTCGTGACTATTAGAATTCGGTTAGTCATCGTGAAGCAAAAATTCCTAATTGTTCTAATAAATATGAACTTGTTCCCCATAATAATTTCTAACCCTTCAAGAAACAAAATAAGGGCTTTTAACAAATAAATACACCTCAAACAAGTCAACATGTTAAATTCCAAGTGGCTTCCATAAAAATGACAAATCCATATCCATTTAGGGAAAGGAGTAGACAATTTAATCTGTTACCCGATACCCTTCACTCCATTATGTTGCAACTTATAAGTAAGAACTTAGTTACCTTACCTCTCATTAGAGCCATTGATACCACTAAGCCCTTACCTCCAAACTTTAACTCCAATGCCTTTTTCCATTATCACCAACAAAATGGACATGATACATAACATTATAAGTGTCTTAAACATATCATTGATTCTAATAACATTTGGATTAGTGGTGTTAATGATCAATGAAATAAGTTTGTTGCCTCACCCAACCAAAATTTGTAAATATTTACCAACCCCATGCCAAATCATAATATATCTTTTGTAAAAGCTAATGATACTAAGAATGATGTGATGAATGTTGAAAACATTCAAGATATAAATAATGACAATATGAGTGAAAATGAAGAAGACTTACAATGTATGGTCAACTTCATTGATGTTCAACCTCATAAGGGCCAAGCCAAAATGCCCCTTGACATTGCTTTCTCACAAAATGACATAATTAGATGTGCACCTAATGGTCTTCTTTACATCGTTGGAAGAATCAATGACAAGCCTACTAATGGGATACTAATTGATCTCGTGTGTGTAGAGAATGTGATGATTGAATAATTCTTATTTGTGCATGAAATTTATGAAGATTCTTATGAACAACCAAAATCATGGATCAAAACACATAATGGTTTTTCTTTCCCTACGATAGGTTTGATCACTCTTCCTTTAAATGTTGAACCAAAAAAATTGAATGTATCATTCTCTATCATCTTGTCATCAGACAATTCTGTGTGAAGCTTGGTTACTCATGGCTATGCTCCATGGATGTCATCTCGTCGGTAGTGCATAAATGCTTAAAGTTTCCATTTGGAAATGATATATTTACTATGCATCATAGTGGCTTTAATCTTGTGTCTTCCTGGGTGGGAATTTCTCATTAGATTTCTTTTGGCCCCAACATATGGAACCTATTAAGCCTCATGAGGACTTCTTTTTCAAATATTATCAAAAGTTTAAGGCAAAGTGCATAGAATAATTATCCCTTCGTAACATGCCTCAACCCATGATTGAGCCACCTATCATTGATGAATCCATGATTGAACCAAAAGCCCTTCCAAGTAACCAAGACCAACCCATGATAGATCCTTTTCCTATTTCCTATAAAAGACCAAGAGATAACCAAATAAGTCCCATTGTGCCTCCTAAGATCAAAAAAGTTTATAAATCCAAAGAGAAAGTGATTGAACAACTTTCCATGGTTCCTTTCGTTCCTCCCATACAGGAAGAAAAGAAACCAATGGTTGATAAACCCGCTCCTACATAATCACAACTTGAAAATCATACAAAAAGAAACATATATATTAAAGAGCGTAGGCGTAGATACCATGCTATTGATCATAAGTTAAAAGAAGAGAATAATATAGATAATGAAGATCAAAATTTATCTCAAACAAAGAATGATGATTCTCCGCCTTTGCCACAACAAAAAGCACTTGAAACTTCAATAGAAATTATCATTAGGCCTCTAGTTGTGATTAACTTGGAGATGATGATGAAATTGCTAAGATTGATGAGGAAGTGCATAATGAGTTGAATTTATTATTTTCCTCTTCCATGAGCTTAGATGATAAGAATCATGATGATCCTCCTAACAAGAGTGTCTCACCACGTGTTGAACTTGGTGATGCTCCTAGTATAACACTTGTTGTTTTTCCCTTGGCTAGTTGTCCGCTTTTCATATATGATGAACAAGATTAGGATGTAGATGACCTACTATAGGTTGACTCACATGTGCCATACTAGTCTTTTATTTGTCTTTCTTTCACGTTCTTTGTGATTGCATGTGCGTAATGTGATCCTCTGTATAGTGCTACTTGGTGTGTCTTTATATGCTTGTGAACCTACTTTGGATGACCCTTGTCACTCCGTTGGTGCAAGGATACAAAGGAAGTGAATCCGTCATGCCATTCTTCTATTTGTCATAACCATTTATCTTTTGTCTTGTGTTTTCCTTTTGGGGATGACACAAAGTGTCAAGATATTTAGGTCTATTCCATGTTGACCCAAAATATTTTCTTTGTTTTCGCTCTCTATGTGTCATTCTTCCCTTGTGATCATTATTCCATGAGCTATTTGTGGAATGATGACGATTCCAATCTTGATTATATCAGTATATAAAAGACATAACGTTGACCCCAAATCCATGGATTCCTTATATGTTATCTAAGGATTGCATATGGGGGGAAACCTCCTTTCCATGATGTAGCTCTATCTTGGAAACATATGTTTTATATAGGGCTTTCCGAATAAAGCTCTCATGTATTGGTATTTATTATGTTCTACTTTAAGTAATTTCTCACAACATGGTGTTTAGCAATTTCTTTAAAGTGGGGGCATACGCATCCCTACTCATTGTTTGCTTCAAATTGTGGTCTTCTTACTTCTCATGATGTGTCTTCTTGGTGGTGACATTGGGTTTGATGTTCCTTAAGAGTGTGACCTTTCTAGGAATATGACATTCCTCTTAGTGACGATGTTATAGATTGCATTCCCTAAGTGGTGTTCATCTTTTATCCTCGACTAGTCCTCTCTTGGTGACGTCAGTCACGATGTTCCCTAAGGTGAGACCTTTCATGAACTAAGAAAAACCTATTTGAATATCCTATCCTATTTTATTTAAGATGGCCACCAAACATAACACAACTTTCTTGCCAATGGAGCCTTGTTTCTCATGAGTGCCTAGCATAACACAACTTGCTAGTCTTGTGACCATTTTTGTGGTGCCTTATCAAAGTTATTAGGAGGTATAACTTTGGTATGGTTGATACATGGAAGCCTATAGACCTGGTTGTTAACTCTTTGAATTTGTACCCCTGCCAAGTTGTGGAACTCAAAAAATTTGGAGCAACATGGGAACACTCCTAGGATGTGGGTCACCTAAGCTTGGAGTGGACCTCTAGATAAGGTTGGCTCCTAATTGGTGTCACCTAAACTACTGCTAAACTAATGTTTTTCCTAGGAAAGAGTAAGAAAGAAACATGAAAATGAAACTTAACTGAAAGCTTTAAGAGGTGATACACTAGGTCACTAACTAAAACTTGTAAAATAGCTTGCATACACAGGTTATTTAACTATAATCCTGATAAACACAACTCAAAATTGATATGTTTTGCATTACTATTTTGTAAGAAGGCTACAATGCACACTCCTAGAAGGAAATAAAACTTTCACAGCTAAAACATTCTGCTACACAACACAACTTACTACCTGCAACTGCATATTCATTCTATTTAAAGATGCCATTGATGAGACACAAAACTAGGAATGATAAAATTCACAAGCATTTGCATCAAATCATCAAAATAAATACAATGAAATAGAAAAATGAGAAGGTCAGACTGCTTATCTCTATTAAAACCAAGGCATGAATTGCTATACAAATTTGTCAAAAGAGTTACAATTTTCTCCTGCTGAAAAGATAACTGTTATCTCTTAAACTTAACACCTTGACTGAGTTGCGAAACTCAGTAAGCTAGAGAAACATGGGAGCATTCTCAGGTTGTGGGTCGTCCAAAAATGAGAATGAACCTCCAGATAGGTCGGCTTCCTAGCTGGTTATCACCTAAACACTACTGATTTTTTGGGAAAAGAGAAGAAGAATAACTTGAAAAGAAAATATAAAATGTGGGAATAAAAGGGGTGATACACCAAACTAACAGGAGCTATGAAACGTCCAAACTGATAAACACTTAAAAATTGATGATAGCTATTGCACTGCACAACATATTACTATAAGTTTATGCATAAATATTTCATAAAAAGGTTTGACTTGCATACACTTTCAAGAAGGAAAAGAAACTTTCACAAACTAAAAGGTTCATATGCAATTTTAAAACACTATTCATAACTTGCATAACCTTACTTTTGTAGAAAAGGCATGATATATGAGATAGGGAAAAATAAATATTTCACAAACAACTTGATCAATCACCTGAAGATGCACAAAGTTTGCAAGAACAAGAAGCAATAAGATAGAATCATCAATGGTATCCAAGGTAAAATCTGTATATCATACTCCAGATGAGTTACAAAACATGCTCAAAATTGAGAAAGGATTATGAAAATCACTAATTTCATAATCTGCATAGCAAGAACTAACTCAATAATGAGTAGCAAATGTGACTAAGTAGCCAACACCCAAGTTTCTCCACAAAACAAGGCTCTAGAAACTTCATGAACTCGGATGCAACAATAAGTCCTAAAATCTAGCCTTCAAATCCACTCAAAAAGAGCTCATGTTGGATGAAAAAGTCATGCAAGACTTAATCCAACCATAACTACTCCTAAAAGTGCTCTAAATGGAAACAAAAGGCCTATATTCTCTCAACAAAGTGATGAGTCACCCTATCTCTTCTCCACATGTTTGCAAAGTGCAAAAAACCTCCCTTGATTCATGGCATGTGTTAAAAGCCATGTCTCCTTCATACGTTGAAGAATTTAAGACTCAATCATATGACATATGCTCCAATAGTTTGTATACTTCATAAATATTCATAACTACTCACAAATCTTTTATAAAGTATGACACTCCCATTTTGCATTAAATACAACACTTTGCTCAATGTAATTTATAATAACATTACTTAACAAAGTCTTTACATTTCATACAAATGCAAAAAACAAGGATTGACCCTTATACTCATGATCTCAACGCATATGATTAAGCAACACTAGGAGGAAGAATTTTAGGAAGTCTTATCCCACAAGAGTATTAAAGTGCAATGCATTTTATAAAAACATGGCAAAAATCCAAGTTTCCTATCGGCCATATGAAAAATAGGGTTTCAACTCTAATCCAAAAGCATCGAATGCTTTGTTATTCTCATTTTAATTTTTTGAAGCTTCTGGATGAAGCATGACGCTGCTAGAGGAAAACCCTAAGCCGCCACAAGCTAGAAATTTTTGTATTAGATGCTACTGTGAAGTTTATTCTGGAGGTTGTTTAGGTTGTGGCTACTGCATTTCTTCTTATTAATAGAGAAAGGTAAGTTTTTTCTGTCATTTTATTGCACTTTCTAAAAAGAAAAAGGTTCAAACTTGAATCTATGATTCAACCTTTGTGATTTTTATTCATACATGTTAATAATTTTGATGGTAATGTCCCTTTTGTATAGCTCGGCCTCATGCATTTTCCCTTAAGAAAAAACTTTGTTTTTTCAACAGTTTGAGAACTTGTTTTATTGTAGTCGGCCTTTGTGATGATTGCTTCATTTTCTCCAATAATCTGAAAATATTAAGACTTAACATATATCTGAGCTTTCTTTTTGAATATCATACCTAAGATTGCATATGATAGGTTGCGGCTTTTAATTTGATTTTAATCATTTGGAATAAAAATATGTTGAAGATTCTTCTGCATTCTTCATTCGAGCTTTGTAATTTCTTGAGCTATCTATTTGGCCACCATGAATTAATATGCAAAAAATAATAGATATTTTGTGCCTCCATTTATTATATTTGATGCAAAATTTCAATGCTCTATCCTCTTCGGGTCTCTTCATTGTTTACAGAATCTTAAGGATAGAATATTTGAGTTCGGCTTTTAATTTATTTTTTTTCTTTGAATTGTATTAAAACTCCAAATGGTCATGGCTGTTATGGGTCATCACTAACCCACGTTCTGATGTGTTATTCAGAATCTGAAGGTTTTTTCACAAGCTTCAATTATGTTGTCCCCTGGATTTTGACAAGACTTCCCTCATTGCTCTATTATTGTATGGTTTTGAATAACCATTTTGTGCATAAATCTTTGATAACAACATTCCATCTTCATGATGCTTATAGACTTTGTCACTATTTCAGTTCATAGATGAATTTAATATTGCCAAAATATGACTCCATTCTTTGATATCACTTGGCCTACCTAGCAAGGTGGTTGAAAAAGGTAGTGCCCATCCTTATCTTTGAAACACTATTCTTTTACATGATAGATCATCATTTTTTGCAAACCGTTCCTGGTCTCTCACTCAACAATACTTTTGATGCATATATCTAGACTTAGACATAGAAGCATTATTTGGAAGAAAAAGCATAAAACATACCTCCATTACATTTTTCATTTTTTGTTGTTCACTTCACCATTTATGTCTCATTTATGCTTCTAAATACAATCAAAATGGCTTCACACAATGTCTACTACTTAGGCACCGACACCTAGGCTGAAACTATTCTTAATTGCATAGTCATCAATCCTTGTACAAATTTTGACAATCCTAGCTACAATATTCTGTGATAAAAAATGCAGAGTCCTTTTGTATGCAAGGTCATAATGACATCTCCTGTTGCACCAATGTGCTTTTCTCATAAAAACAATTTTCCCTATCACACTTTGTATACACTATGCATTGTTCAACACCATAGCCCCTTTGGATGACTGTCACTGCATATTGTACTTGGAGTTTACATCTCAAAAATTGCTTTTAATAAGGTCCCTAGCATGGTAATATGTTTTGAATGCACCAAGTACCTAAAAGGTTGTGCATAAATAATGAGTTGGGCTCAACCCTCGTGGGAGCCACATTTCCACCACTCATTTGATCTGAAAATATGATTGCACCTGTAGCTGCACATGAAGCAAACAAGTTAGAAAAATATGTATACTTTGATGTGCTATTTCAATGGCTTCAATGTTTTCTCTGGGATATTCAGGATATGGATGTTTGTTTAATGCATATTAAGATCAATTTATGCATGAATAGGTAAATGATCATGTATGGTGTGTAACTTGTCATTGCTTAGAGCGTTGCTCTAACATATTGCTTTGATTTATTGCAGGAAACAAGAGTCTTAAGGAGCTAGGAACAGGCCAAGACAACTTGGGCAGCAGCCAGACAAAAAGACTCACAAAAACTAGTCATTCTTAGGAAATGACTGGTTACCCTCCTTACATGCACATTATTTTTCAATCATTTACTTATTCATGTACATGTTGATTTTGATTTGCATTGAATAAGAAAGCAATAGTTAAACTCATGGCTTGTGTGAGTTAAATGAATATTTCTATTCAATAAAATAACTTTTTAGAAGAAATTTGCAAAATATTCTTATGTTTCATGCATCTATATAAATGCGATGATTTTTGTTTCTATAATCTCTCAAGTTATTTCATTTGTATATATGAATGCAATGTAAGGGGAATAGAAAATGTACCATTTTATTTCTTCTTTCTATCAATGGGCTCTACTTGATTGAGCCATGGTTGAAAATATGGTAATAATAACTCCAGAAAATAAGTTACCACACTGTTGAAAAGAAAGAACTAACTTCAAAAACCCTGTATGAAGTTACTTACACAAAAATTCAAACAACTGCCCCACACATGTATTTCTAGAAACTCTTGGTCAGATGTAGCAGAAAGGCCAAAAAAGAAACTTCTAAAATCACTCCAAAATGTCATCCAAATGAAGAAAATTCAAGCTAAGACCCAAGTCATACTAAAAGCATGACAAAACTACCTCCAAATGGTCCATTCCCCCCAAAATCAGTCAAAGACAAAACTCACACACCTTTTCCATGTTGGTCAATCTTCAAACTGCCCACATGCTTGGCACAAGCCTGGCATGAGTCATCATTTTTGTTTAAACATGTCTTCAACCTATTTGACCCACACTTTTGGTGTTTTTGCAAAGGCATAATACTCCTCATTCTTCATTTGAATAACACTTAATCAAGTGGCTTATAGGTACACCACTTAACTAAATATTTCACATTTAAAAATGAATGAAAAAGAATAAGGATCTCCATGACTTGGTCATATCAACACATGCCTTTTTACAACTTTGCATTTAAAACAACATTTAATTAAATGTTTTACATTTCAAAATAATGCAAAATGAAAGGCCTAGATTTAGCCTATGTGGAAGGTCAAAATGCAAACTTCATAAGTCTTGAAAGGCCTACATACCAAGTGGTGAGAAGATGAAAACAAAGTCCCAAGTCTTGAAAGACTTGCAATTTTCAAGGAAACATTAAAATTCACCAAGGCACATATGACAAAGTCATAAAATACACTAAGGCACAGGTCTTCAAAATGGAAACATAAGGCAAAAATAACATAAGGCATAAGACTTTATTTCTTAGCCCATGGGACACATTAATTTGTGTTTGCAAACTTTAAAACAAAGGTAAAAAAATACCTTTGTAGTTGACTTGTACTAGGGTCTCAAACCCTAAACAAAAAAATAATGCGAATGAAGAAAAGCACTTCATTTTATCACCGAACTTTCCTGAAGCTCCTCTTGGCCGCCAATAAGGGTTTGTTCTGAAGCTGCATCTGGAGAATGTAATGGTAGATTCTGAATGATTTTTGAAGATTTATCACTGAAAAAATCAAGGTAAGTATTATCTTTAACATAACTTGGATTTTCCTTCATTTTGAAAGCCATTTAAGCTGTCAAGGTCGCGGCCATACACATTTTATTGATGCATTCTTTTCTTTCTTTTATCTGTGGATTTTTTACTTGCATTTGGACGCCATGATTGGGGTTCCTAAAGCTTTAATGGAGGTTTTCCATGGTGAAATACTTGCATATTTAATGAAAAGCAAGCAATATCGAGCTCAGGTAAGCTCTTTGTTGATGTATACTTTACTTTCCTCCTTCGTTTTCTATAGAAAAAGAAAAGTTCCATTTGACCTCATGTTAGCAAAAGAATGGATAAGTTTTTGTTGTTTACTTCATGAATACTTCTATACAATTGTCGTGACCACATCTTTTTCTGTAGAAAGTTTGAAATCCTCTGCATCTCCTTTCATTTCTTTGTAATTTTAAGACAAACCCCATATGGGTTTTGCATTTTTGTGGAGAAAATTGATTCTTTAGGCTGCGGCCATGAAGAAATAAATTGGGTTCCATCATAACCCTAGCCCTTGAAATTTATCCTTTTCTTTTTCAGAAAAAAAGCCATGGGCTCAGCCTAGGGTTTACATTCCTTTGCATATACGAGGGTTTGATTTTTGCTCCAAAACCCTTGCTCAAGGGCCATCTGGGTCAATTTCTCTTATACAAAAGCTTCTCTCTATTTTCCATTCCATGAGTGAAAATAAAATGTGCTACATACTTTTAATGTATAATGCATTCATGAATAGCATTACCTCTATATTTATTTTGTGCTTTATATGTTTGCACACATAGGATCACTTGAAAAACTCTCTTTCTGTGAAGAACAAAAGAATGTTAAATGATTCCATACCATTGTACATCATAGATATGAATCAAGGGATCGCACATAGTTTCCAACACAGATGAAACCATTTGTATGTGCTTACCTTAACTAGTATGAAGGAAAAATATTTGTGTTTGCTCTTAAGTTCTAAATACTTCATTTTCATCCTCACAAGTGCCTTCTGTTGAGCATCAAGAAACTAATAAAGCTCTGAGAAATTGATAAGTATCTACTCAAGATACCTTGTCCACTGCATATGCTCGGTTATCCATTGTGACAAACCTCTCTTGTTTCCTTTAAAGCTTTTGACATATAGAGAATAGGGGTATTCGCATGATACCGTTCTAGCCTGTCCCTAGCTCATCAAATGCTTAAAATAGATTTTTTTTTTGTGTTCTATTGAAACTTGTAGATTTCTTTTTAATCATGTTCTAAATGTCGCCCCTAGTACAGTGACATTGGAAGATTATCCTCTTTGACTTTTTGTTCATTTTCTTGTCATCTGTTGAATTGAATCATATCATCATTATGCATGACTGATATAGGATTTTATGAACCTTTTGAATTACATACACTTGCTGCATACTTTAATCTTTTGTAGCCTTTAAAAGTGGAAATGGAACTGCATTACCTTATATTGATGATAGCTTGTCTTTGAACAACAAAATTCTTTCCATGTCCATAATCTCTTTCCAGCATCATCACTGTCAACCACCCCTGTAAGAACTCACTGTGCATGCTTATTGAGAGAAAACCTTTTACGGCTTATATATGAAGATGAAAGCGAACCATTCTCCATGGATATTGACGGTAAAAGAAACTTGGCTTCACTATAACCACTTTGTTTAGACTTGAAAATGAAAGAGGACAAGTGCTTCTTTTGTTTCTTGGACATTGAAAAAGATCACTGTACCCTTTTTTCTTATCATGATACTTTGGCATCAAAACCTCATTAAAGCATAAAGTTGCTCACTTTGGCACTATCATTCTCCTCCATTTTGGATACTAGAATTCTATTATTGATTTTTCAATACACATATCCAACTCTTCCTTGTTGGGCTGCCATTTACAATTATCATGTGACTGTCATACCTGTAACAAATTCATTGTGTTGGTTTGTCATCATGCCATTTATGTGAAAAATAGTATGACTATATCCTTAGCAATTTCTGAGCATGATGTCAATTGTAGTCATTGATGAAGCTTTATGTTGTTACACAGTTACATAACCAAATTGCTTGTCACTGCAACTTTTACCCTTCATGTGATTAAATCATTGGAAGCCATAGCATGATAGTTGATTACAAGGGGGCAGATCCTCCACCTCACGAAATTACCTTGTTGCACTAATCTAAGCCTAGTGTGTATATTCAACTGCTTCATAAAACATTGATTGACAATGCATGTTACTTCTCCTTTACATTAATGTATTCTCCCTTTCCACTTCATTTTGAAATTAATCAGTAAATAGAACCTTTTGATTTCAAATAGTGCCTCTGCCATAGTTGATCTCTATGAAGCACCCCTCTCCAAAGTTGCACCAAACTTCATCTTTGTCCTCTCAACTATTGGGATATGATCATTATGTTCAAATATAATGACTGGAAAGATGAAACATTGTTATTTTCTCTTTGCTGATGTAACTATCACTTACTCAATGATAGTTACTCATGGTTGTCTCAAAGCTTTCTCATTGTTGGTTGCCTTCTTTGTTCATTGTTGACTATGATGATTTGATAACATACACTAGGTGAATGATGTCTTCCATACATGACTGTGAACTATGTTAAGAATTCACTATACTCTTCCATTATGCCAAAGGACCACTGTCATTAAGGTTTTGAATTTTCTTTTGCATTGCTCCTCAAGACAACATACTGTCATGATGGCTTTGGCCTTGCATTCAATTGTTCACCTTGTGCTGCTCCATGTAACTCATGATAGCTCCCGATAGGACTTGATAGCTCCTTTATTATGTCATTATCCATAATTAAACTTGATACATCTCCATAATTGAACTTGATGCATCTATGCTTCAATGTTCATATTATCACAAAAATCATTTGTTTCTTGGGAAGAGACAAACTAATTCATCTTTGAATGATTGTTGTCCTTGTTCTTGTTCTTGTTCCCTTCTTTACTATCTCCTTGAAAATGATGACAATGAAATCCAACTCATATCATTATTAAAATGGAATTTGGATCCACTTAAGAAGATTGAAAGACATATCCAGTAGAGTAAGATTTCCAAGTAGCCTATTGTTTGATTCATTGTGAAAGATGAAGAGTAACTTTCTTGATAATTCACACTGTTTTGTTGCATCTTTTGAATTTGATAATGAAAGTTGATCAACCAGTATGATTCCATATTGATTTAATGCATCAAGAATAGGTTTATCATTGATTTGATCAAGTTGCTCAATTTCCTATCCCTCCTAAAACACAAGAGGGTAGCATGCTGGGCTCAACCCTTGTGGGGGCCACATTCTACTCCACATGTTGTAATCAGCTGAATCAAAACAGTAACAAAGATTTGTCTTATATCTGCACAAGGAGAAAACATGTTATATAAACAAAGCGTATGATAGTTGTGTTTGATATCTCTTTTCTTTTCCTGGACACCTATGGTATGCTATCTATTTTAATGCTTATTGAGATCAAATTATATGTTTATGGATGTTTGTACATATTCTGATTGGTGACCTTTCATTGCTCTAATATCACTCTTCTTACAGATGCAGGGAACCTAGGGGCAGCAAGGAGAGCATCAACTGGAAGTAGGACAAGTGGGAAAGACTGAAGATGATGCAAGACAAGGCAATTGAGATTCGTCATTCAGGCAATGATGGGTCCCCTTTCATTTTATGTGCATTTCTTTTTTGTATATGTAAATGTATAGTGTTTTCTTTATATACATTAAAATGGTCAGTCCCTCGGCTTGTGAGGGACACTATACACTTATCATTATCAATAAAGACTACATTTTGGAAAGATTGTGCACTTTTTCCTATGTTATGCTATATGCATTTGCATTGGGCAATGTAGTATTGTAGTCTTTTGATATTTTCTTTATGCACGTGAATGTAACATAGAAAAGTTAAAAATGTACCTTATTTTTACTTGTAAAACATAAACAACATCACCTGTTTGGGCTAGTAGCAAAAATAGGTAACACTGGCATGAATTTCCAATCAACCACCTTTTGGGGCTCACCTAGTGGACAACGGATTTCACTAGTTCGTATGAGTACATTTTGTTTACATAGTGGACAAACGGGTTTCCACTTGTGAACATTTTTTGGACAAATAGCTAAGGCTTGATCCATACCTGTTGGAAAAATAGTCGAGGCTTGATCCACTCCTATTTCTTTTGCATTAATTTTGGCATTGTATGCTTGTGTATCTTGTCTTGTTGCTGCATATTTAACATAAGCATGTGTCTCTTTGTGCTTTTGTTGGTTTGCCATGATATATTAGATCTTGAGGGCTTGATCATCCTCCTTGACCTTTGTTGTCTTATCTTTCCAACAGTTGTACAATTAGACCTCTCTTGATGCTTGTTTGTCTACTTTAGTGTGAGTTTGAGCATAGGGCTCATCCTCTCACTAAAGTGGGGGCTAAATGTAGTGTTGAAAAATGTACTCCTTTACATTTTCATATTATGTTTGGGTCCCTTAATTAAGTTGGACATAATTAAGCCTCTAATTGTCCCAATTATGTATTTAAAAAGTCTAATTAATCTTGTTTTCCAAAAGGGAATCTTGTATTAAAGAATTGCAAACATTAATTAAATTACCTTGAAATTGGAGTGTCTTAGATTTAGGTCCTAGGACCCATTCGCCCAAGGGTGAATGGGTCCTCCTTGAGTTTAGGAACATAATTTTTAATATGTTTTTGGTGGAATTTTTAAGATTCAAATTCAATATGCAATTTTCAGCCTTTGATGTTTAATTTTTGCGAAATTAGAAAATTACCTATAAATACAAGGTTTTTTATCAATTCAATAGCTAGAATTTTTGGGAGACTTTCACAAGAGTAGATATTATTGTCAGGAGCATTGAAGAGTAGATTTCTTAGTCATCTACAATAGCATTCAAGATCCTATCATGATGTCAAAGTTTATATGTGTTCATGCATGCTTTTGGAGCTAACATTGTGATGTAGGTTTCAAGCATTCAAGCATCAAGATCCATTATCAATCAAAACATTTCATGCAATATCAAGAGCTTAAAGAGATGTGTTAGACTTTAGTCCTCTAAGGATATCCATTTAAGGGTTTTGTGAGTTGAAACATAGTATTGTTCATTCATCATTCCTTTCATTCATGTTTCATTTCATTTCAAGGTTTAATTACCAAATCAAGGTTTAACTAAGGTAGACCCCCATTCACCAAAAACAAACAATTTTTCCCTCTCTTTGTGTTTGCAAATTTTCAAGTGAAGAAGGATTGAAGATTGATCAAAAGTGCAATTTTGCAAAGTTGTCGAAGTCATCATCAAAATTTTCAAGACAGGGAAACTCACTTGCAAAATTTATTTCCAAATTTTCAACTGAGATCTGGAGGAATTGAGAGTGCAGATCTAGGAGCATGCCCTAGGGTGAATATGTCCTAGGAGGACACTCAACAAAATCTTTTGGTGACAGGAGCATAAAATCTTACCCTTATTAGATCTTCCAGAAGTTGATTGTTTTTGTTTCTATTATGCATTAAATTGATGATTTAAGTTTTACATTGCATAATTGGATTCATTAGTATTTTTAATTTATCTCCCAAATGTACATTTTAGACATATTTACCTCATCCTCAATCATAAGGAAAAAAACAAGATCTCAATTAAGGTTGAATCACCTAAGGGTCAAAAGTCAATCTTATCCTTGGGGATATATTTTTCCTAATGAAATAGGGAAGATAGGTGTATAACCCCATTTTCAAACCCCTCACACACATGCACACATTTTCCTTCATTTCACAAACAAAGTCCTTCCCAAGTAGCCACCATAACTATCAAAGTTCCTAATTGTGTTGCTACTACTAGACGTGGTTGAATCACTATCCAAGGAGATTCATCCTCCTCTCCACCTAAAAATAAATATAGTCCTTGAACATTTGAAAAAACACTAGCACAAATATCTATGGGTGCTACCACAATAGTGGTTTACACTTTCTGGGAGATCCTGATTTTTGCTGAAATCACATATTTTTAGAAAATATAATGATTTAAGAATTGAAAAGTTCCATTTAAATGATTCCAATTGAAGACGGTTTGATCAAACCACCTTAGACCAAGCCCCCTTGGATAGAACCCCGCTAGTTTTAAACCATACCTATAACAGGGTCTCCTTTACACCTATCAAAATGCTGATAAAAAACCACTTTTGATTTAACTTTTGGGGGATCAAATGAATTCATTTAAGTTTTATTTTTTGTAAGTATGCAGTCCTTATTATAAGCTTCCAAAAAATTATAATTATAATTAAATTAAATTTTATTATTAAATTTATTTTTTATTTCTCGTGAATGTAGGTTTTTCACCGAAAATCAATCTCTTTGTTCTGCAAATGTGGAAAAATAGAAGATTATAAAAAATAAAATTTTAAAAATATGAGTGCACTAGATATTGAATTCCTTGATCCAACAAAAAAATTAAATAACTTTCAATACATACAAAAAAGTTACGCGCTATACCTGCGCTTATGTCCAATTGTAATTGGTTTGACTAGAAACTTGATTAAAGAAAAAATATTCAATAAAAAACTATCTAACCAATTGGAAGCACTAGATATCAGAGTTACAAATCAAAATTTGAAAGAATTATAATTTTATCCTTCATGGAAAAAATTTATGCGTTATACAGTGAGCGTCACTTTTTAAAAATGTTGTTTTTTGAAAAAAACTAGTTTTGAGGGAGATGGAAAAAGAAGTGCAATATGGTTCCAAAAATTTTGAAAAAAATATATTTAGAATCTACAAAGAAAATGTCATGAAACTCTAGTTTGCATCATCTTCAAATTCCTCACGGTTTAGCCGTTATAGGTGCTTGAAAGTGAAGATTTAGTTAGAAAAAATTATTTCAGTGTCCAGTTTGGCCAAAAATTGTAAACCACTATTGTGGGATCACCCCTATCCTGGAGCTACTTAAAATATCTCCCATCCACAAGGACCTTCTTGAGAAATCCCTCCATGAGTCTTGTGTCCCTAATGATATTAATCTTGTTCAATTTCAAGCCATGATAGGATACTTATCATCTCCACAATCCCTCACTTTTTCTACTAAAGAAATGCCTTCCATCGATCCATCTCATAATAATTAGCTTCACATTCAAGCCCACATCCATAAAACCACAATCAAATGTGTCCTAGTAGACAGTGGATCAAGACTTAATCTTTACAACCTCAGTCTAATAAATAAATTAGGATATTTTGATGATGTTGTCAATCCCAACACTAAAATTACCATAATAGCATATGGTGAAGTTGAGTGTGAATATAAAGTCTCTATCAAGCTACCTATCCAATTCGGACCCGCAATAATTGAAACCACTTGCCAAATCTTAGACCTTGATCTCCCCTATAAAATCCTCCTTGGACACCCATGGATCCATGCCATACAAGCCATTTCATCCACATTCCATCAATTCATAAATTTCCCCCACAATGGAATTGTAGTGACTGTATATGTTGATCCAAATCCATTCCAATATTGCAAACTCTTACAAAGTAGTCACGACCTTTCACAATATTTCCCTACCAACATCGCCTCACCATCTTCATCTTCATATATTGATTCTTCATCACTACCCACCTCTCACACTCCCTTGGAGATTAAGGATAAGATAAAATACCTTGATATTAGAGAATACGAGTTACATGCATTACATATCAAACTTGCACCACCATCCACTTCATCCCTATAATTTGATGTCCGTGTTAATCCTATATTTGATCATGATATCTATGATAATCCACTATTTGATCATGATCATCTTGAGGACATCTAAGATTATATTCCTTCCACTCAACAATCCTTCCATATTGAATATCCTAGATTAGGGTATGCATCTCCTAATTCTTCCTCTACTATTCCCTCTTTCCAACTCGTTAAGGATGTGCAAGCTTCATTTGACATTAATAATGTCAAAAAGGACAGTCATGAAGAATTCGTTGAGTGTCTTGCTAATATTTTTCACAATCATATCTTTACCATTTCATCCAACACATTCATGTCCATCCATTTCCTAGACTTGGATCAACAAGTGTCATCCAAAAAGAATAAGACTATAAATAAAAAATCAACAAGCCTTTATCACATGGAGATTCAAAATCAATAGAAAAATACAAAAGAAATGACAAGTCATTTAGTCAAAATCAAATTCAAAAATAAAGGAAATAAAAGATCAATATCCTACCATGCCCCTATCAACCCATCCTATCTCCTATCATATCCATCCCATCTCAAACATAATCAAGAAATCATCATCCTTTCACCCCATCATAAAAATAAATAAAAATAAATAAAAATCTTGCATTCTTCAGACTTGCCAATGAATGAATGAATCAATCCAACCATTGCAACCAAGACATCAATCTTTAATTGAAATCATACCATAAGCCTTGTTAAGCATTAATCATCCACCTTATCCTTTTTCCGATCAATCAATTAATCAGTTGTCATCATATGAAAGCATTTCTTAGGTGATTATCCTATCCTAATCACAAGCAAATCAATCATCATCATCATCATCATCATCATTTGATCTTTGGCAAGAGATATGTTGGTTACATGACATGTTTGCAGTGAGTCTTTTGTTTTGATTTATTTTTTGATCATTATCTTTTAACCCATGACTACACCTACTTATGACCACCTTGATCTATCTATATCTTGGTGTGTCACAACTGGTGTCTAATGGGGAATTATTTTTATCTTGTATGTCTTGTTTGTCATTGTTTGATAGTCAAGTCCATGTAAAGGTTACCTTGTCACCTTGGTTCTTCATACCTTGGTGCATACTTACCTTTGCTATATCAAATTTTAGGATTGCTCAATACATATTGGCATAATCTATCCATCATCATCACATTCCCCTTCCTTTTCATCGTCTTTCCATCAAATTCCCCTTCCTTTTCATCTTCTTCATCCTCTTTCATCTTCCATTTCATCAGCTTTTTGATCCTAATACCTCATTGTTCCTTTCTATTTTGAGAGCACACCCATGTTCTCCTAACTTGCATGTCCTCTCAAGGGGGCATCCCATCACCTAATTATTAATCTTTTCCTCTTCATCCTAATCTTTCCTTCTTCATCCTTTTCCCATCCTCCCATTTACTGGGGCATCATATTTGATCCTTATCCTCTCTTATCCACTATGTTTTAAACTTCTTTGATACAACACCACTTCGCGACATCATATCAAAGAGGGGCAAAATGTAGACACCTAAAATATGACCTTACCCAACCATACCTCATTTCAACCTATCCTTAACCATTATATTAAATAAATATCTAATATTTATTTAATTATTCCTATCCTTTCATAAGCCATTAATTAAATAATTATTTAATATTTTTAATTATTTCCTTTTCGTAATCCTTTAATTAAATGTTTACTATTTATTTAATTATTATCCCATCATGATTCCATTAATTAAATAAATACTTTATTTATTTAATTAATTGCCCTTTATCCTCTATCCTTATCCATCTAATCCTAGCCCTCCATCTTCTTCACATGGATCATAATCTAAATTTGTCCTTATTTGACAAACACCCCCTTCACATGTCTAACCAACTCCTTGCCTAGATCAATTGAACCTAGATACCTACCCAAAAGTCAAATTATCTTTTAATCTTATCCATTAATCTCACTTAACCTCTTAATCTTAGCCATTGCCATAAGGATTTTTTTCCTTGTCCCTATCCTAAACCTATATCCTACCTATCATTTGACACTTTTCATATGATTGCATCCTTGATCCAAACCTTAATCCTCCAATCTCAACCCTCCATCATTAATCATTTCTAGCCATTGATTTTTCCTCTTCAAGTCTCTATATCTAGATGCTCTCATCCTTCATTTTCATCCAATCTTCAGTTATCATACTTACATGTTGTCATTTTGACCTCCTATCTTGCAATCATTATCAATCATCAAGGTTATGCTAGAGCATTGAGCAATCCACATATAAACATCAAGAGAAAATCAAATGGACTAAGGGTGCACTCCATTTCCGCTCACCAAGGAGAGAAGCAAAGATTCTAGGTGAAGTTATTGTGCTTTTGTATTGCTTTTATCTTTCTTTTGTTTGCCTTCAATCTTTTCTAACCTCTTCACTTGTATTAATAGGAAAAAGATATACAAGTGGGAAATCTTGCCCTTTACTTCTATTATTTCTCCTACAATGAACATAAACATATAATAATTCTCAATCCTCCAAATGATAATGATTTGAATGCTCACATACAAGCCTTGTTTATAGATATTCCAATGTATAGTTGAATTTTTGTGAGCCCTAGGAAAAATCAACAATCATTGGAGGAAGAAATGGTGTATGTATATTTTAGTTTTTTATTTTAAATGTCTATATGATTTAAATTTTGAGTTTAAATGTTTGTATAGGTCATGGAATTCAATGCACCCATACCCATAGTACAATTTATGCCATAGCACTATGAAACGTCTATCTGTGTATCTAAATCCTATTTTCTATTCCTATTTTTCTCGCATTGTGGATGTAGAGATCAATAGGAATCAAGTTAGCAGAAAGATTTTCCTTAGTCAATATAAGTATTTTTAGATTATTTCTAATATTTAATTAAACTAGAGTAGTACAAGGAAAGGAACCATTTTATATTATTCTCAACACCATGAAGCATTTGCTTGTATGGAGGAGGAATAGCTAGTGTGAGAAACTAAACTATTTTATTCTTTTCACCTCAAGCATCTTTCCCAATTCACAAAGCTTACAATGTGTATTGAACCCTTTTAAATCACCCACTTACCTCATGGTGGGATGAATGTGGTACAATTGCTCAAACCAAGCAATATGTAGTAAGTGATTTTAATTTAACATTTTTTAATATTTAATTAAACTAGAGTAGTACAAGGTGAACAATGTTTTTATATTATTCTCAACACCATGAAGCATTTGCTAATAAGAGGGAGGAATAGCCAATGTCAGAAACTAAACAATTTCGGGCTTTTCACTCTCAAGCCTCTTTCCCAATTAAAAAATCTTATGCAAGATTATAAGTTTGTGAGTATTTCTTTACTTGCCTAATACTAAGTTATCTTTGATTAAGTGTTCTGTGCCAAATGATAATTTGGAGGATGTGTATAATGTTTCTTATGCTAGTGTTATAGGTAGCCTAATGTATGCTATGGTCTATAAAAGATTAGTAATTGCCCAAGCAATAGGAGTTCTTAGCAAATTTATATCTAATCTTGTTAGAGAGCATTGAAATTACATAAAAATGATTTTTAGTTATTTTCAAGGAATTTTAACTATTATATTTTTTTATCATGGGACTAATTATTTGGGTAAGTTTCTTGAAATACAGGGCCTTGTTGATTCACATTGGATTTGATAATTTGGAAAATTGGAGGTTCACGAGTGGTTGTATGTTCAATCTATTTTAAATTGTTAGTTGGATGAATAAGTGGCAACTCACAATTGTGTTGTCCATTACAGAAGCATATACACAATTGTGAGACATGCTTGTGAGGAGCCAGTGTGGTTACAAAGATTGTGTTCAAGTATTAGCTTTGAGTGCAAACATATTAGATTGGATGTGACAGTTAGAGTGCTATAATGTTTAGGTGAAGAATCTATTATACCATGCTCATACAAAGCATATTGATGTGCATTATCACTTTGCCTACAAGATGGTTGAGGGTGTTTGTGAGGCTCATTTGTGGTGTATTCTTATGGCATTCGATTATTGCCAAAGATATGAGTGATTGTACTAGCATACACATTTGATTTCGATTAATGCAAGTTTGGGCCTCTTTGGTGGTGGAGTTTTTTTTTTTGCAAGAAATTCGCTGCATATATCTTGCATTCATATGGTTTGAATTTTTATGTTTATTTCTCCATTGCTATAGTAATATTATTGGCTTAATTGCATGCTTAATTAGATTGAATCACTATTTTGTTAATATTCTCATTTCGTCATTTATTATGTACATTCACATTTCAAATCTCATATCCTAAAGCTGACCATTTCAAAAATAAGTCATATCTCAACAACCTATATGCCAAAATTTTAGAATTGTGTAACTATTAGCATGCATTTAAGGGTATTCCCTATGTCATTATGAAACAAAACTAAAATTGAAATATTATTCAACTCAAAAGCCCTCAAGAACTAGATTTGCACATCTAGTTGCTACCTTTTGTTCACCATTGCATCAAACTTGCACTTGCATCACTTATTTGATGTTATTACAACAACTTGTTTTATCTCTAGAGACTTGACTATTATTGAGACAAGCCTATGATTCCTCTGATCTTTAAAACAAGCCCCAATGTGCTTCTAAACACAACCCTATTCAAAAATAGGTCCAAAGCATAAGCAAGCAGATTCAAAAGGTGCATTAGTAGATGAACACCGCATCACACAAACTAATCCACACAACACAGTCCAATCTTGGACTAGATGGCACAGGTAGTTAGCCACACTCGCACAAATTTTGACAAAGCTTTGTTATGTCTTGTTGATTTGTGATTTGTGCTTTGGTTCCTTATTCTAATCATTTGTTCAATTTATTAGCTAGTCAACACCAAAGCCAGACAGCCCCCATATCAAAAATAGATAAGCGTATAATCCATCTTCAATTGCATCAGTTACTCTGTCCTTTTATTTAGATTCTATTTAGTATTTGGTTAGACTTGATGATTTTAATTAAATCTAGATGACTTGTAGAAAAGTATTTATTTCACTTACACATTCATTTTTAGATGTAGAGGTGCAGAGTTGATTACCATGCATAAATATTTATACTTTGTGCTGCAGGTGCTAGATCCATTAATGCAAAATCCTGATTTGCAGGACCCCTCGTGGGCTCATAGATGAGATAGCAAAGATGCATCATTATTGGTTGCATAAGAGGCTAGGCAATTGGATGCGTTGGATTCGGGCTAGGAGATGCTCTATGCTTCATTAAGGATTAGGCATTTTAAGAAGGCATGCTCATCATCATGATGTTTACGAGACATACCAAATATTTGGATGAATCAGATTCCTCGGAGGAGGAGGGAGCCCTAGGGGTGAGTGGAAAGTAGGAGATCTGCCCAACAGACCGCATCGCATGGTGCAGGTTGGCTCAGTATGTGTGTAAACGGATTTGCACGGTTGATGGGGTGGAGCTTGTTGGCCACATATCATCTTCCAATGCAAACTTACTGCATACTTTTTTGGTCTAATGTGGAGCTAAACCAAGGCTAGCCTTCAATGATAATGATATTAACTACAATGATTCTCTACATTTGCATGTCGCATAATTTTAAATTTAAGCAATTGTTGCAACTAGTTTCCTTCTGATGAGATTTCCAAAAAAGTAATCCATAGGAACCATTGCCACGGGGCAGATAAAATTTTAGATGAATTTTCCATAAATTTTTTTAAAAAAATGTATATACCACAGATCCATGCTGGGTCCTTCAGATTACTCCCAAAAAGGATCTAAATCATACAAAGGACTTTTCCAAGATACAATGTCCTCATTGCACCTCTGTATTTGAAGGTACCTGAACCAGAATACCACCATCTTTGCTTCTGGAGTAAAAAGGAATTAGCCCAAATACTAATATAAGCTTTTTTGTGAGTACATCATTGGTGTAAACACCCGACCATCAAATCCCAAATGGTTGCCACATATTAGACAGCAGTGGTGCTATCAGTAATCCATACCAATTTTACCATTATTATATTCAAAATCTGTTAATGCTCTTGCAACCTCATCCATTGGATCAGATAACATTTCAAATCCTTGATCAGAAATGAGAGATTGGTCATCTCTATCGTCTGTAGTTTCTTCACTGAGCAACCAGTTTGTGCTCTTTGCATCCCCCTTGAAGTGAAGACTATCTTGCCAACTAGCTCGAGAGGATTTGCTTCCTCTGTCACTACCAAATTCATCATCATCAAACTTGCTGCCATCAGGATCTGGGGAAATCTTTAAACTGGACTCTGAACTTGCATTGCTACTAGTGGCTGTTGGAGATCTGGATATGCTGCTTGACTTGCTTTTAATGGCACCTGACCGAACACTATACAGAGATGATGCTGGAATGTTGTTCATATGAGGCCTAATGCTGCCTCCCATGCTCCCCCGTATATCCTGAAATAAGCAGTTGAAAATATTACTTCCTACTGAGCTTAAGCATAAGCATGCATCATTCTGACATAATCGCAACAAAGGCATGCATTCAAGGGTGCTTAGTTAGCAAAATACTGCATGATATATATTACCTTGGATGGCAACTGTAAAAACTACAAGCAAAACAAGAATGCTGCAGTGCAGTGCAGAGCAAGGCAGTTATTTGCATGAGAGACTGTTGGGTCATACATACCATGTGCCTGAGAGCCATGTCCAAGGATTTCTTTGAGATTGTCCTGCCAAAGCCAGCACCAGATTGAGATGGCACTGACTTCACTGACATTTTGGTGTTCAATGTAGAACCAACAAACTGATTAGTAGCTTCCTCTACTTTTCCTGGAGGAGCGGATCTCCTTGCATTCATCAATTTCTCTACCATCTTGCTGCCGACTACAGCTGGCTTTGCGCCCTGAATGCCATTACTATTTTTCTTGGTTAGCAAACTAGACTTATTTCCATCAAGGCTGTCATTTGAAACTCTTCCTCTTGTTACACTAGGAGAACATGACTGCCTTCTTGGCTTGTCGCTTGAAGTAGGAGCTACAATATTAGACCGTGCAGAGCTGGATGCTCCAGGTCTGCCCCTATTAGCAGATGCTGACCGCCCTGGCATGTCAGTCCTCAAATTTGGAGGTGTCTCAAGTGAAAAACCTGCTATTGAAGATGGCTGCAAAGGTCTTGACTTGACAGTGGGTGAGGTTCCTTGTGATAAAGCTGGATTTCTAGATGGCATGGTACTAGCTTTGCTTACAGAAGAAGAGCGCCCTGGGGGAGGATTATTCTGTGTAAGCTGCAAAGGTCTTGACTTGACAGTGGGTGAGGTTCCTCGTGATAAAGCTGGATTTCTAGATGGCATGGTACTAGCTTTGCTCACAGAAGAAGAGCGCCCTGGTGGAGGATTATTCTGTGTAAGCTTTGGGGTGGATGATTTCTGAGCTGTTGTAGATGATCTCTGTGCCGGTGTAAATGAGCGCTGTGCTGGTGTGGTTGACCGCCGTGCCGGTGTGGATGACCGCTGTGCTGATGTGGATAAGGGTTTATATGCAGATACAGATGACCTTGATGAAGGAGTAGAAGACCTTGAAGATGAGGGAGATTTAGCTGTTGTTGATGAAGCCTTCTTAGCTGCTGTATAAGAGGGGGTTGTCTGGCGTGAGGTCGAACCAGCTTTTGCATTCTTTAATGAAGACTTCACCTGAGAATTAGAGAGCTGAACATTGTAGAAAGATTGTATCATGTACCAAAAACTCCAACACAAAGACCAAAATAAAAATATATTAAGGCAACAACAGTTAAGTTTATTATAACCCATAAACCCTGCAATGTACTAAAAACAAAGCAGATGGCTCCTAAAAGACCCTGAATACCATTGTCACAAAAAATAGAATGGCATCTGTTGAACTAAATTGAAAGACAAAAATTTTATACAAAAACTGCAACATGGATATCACATTGAAAAGGAAACTTGTACAGATACTTATGATCGCCATTTTCACAAGCAGAGTTTATCCCTATAACATACAGAATCCACAATGCTCAAACACATCGGAAACATAGGAAGAGATATCCTGCACTTTGTCTTGAAGATGGCATGGATAGCTAGTGAACTTGTTTGACAGTGTCAAGGAATCATGTATTTAAATTTTTTTGATCTTATTATCTTATGATATTTCATGATATCATTTATCACTTCCAATCAAACACAATAGCCCCAAATGCTTTGTTTTGCTTTACGTTTCTGCATTTTTAATTTCTAATGTTAAAAGAGAACTTCTCTATATATAAAAGAAACCCTTCAAAGCAAATAAGAAATTAATATATATGTCTGAGAAGTCCGCAAACCAACTTCCTTTCACAAGAACATTTTATAGAGAACTTAGAAGAGGAAGACTAACTTTCATGGAATTTTACATATCAAATACAGGGGATGTACTTCGGAAGGATACCATCCAAATAAGAAAAACAGAATTCTCATGATGGTTGAAACCTGTAACATGCTAAATATTCTTATATTCTTCACAAGTTTTCTGAATTAAATTGAAGAGCTAAAGCATCAAACAGCAACCTCCTTGTTTATCAACTTTGTTATAGAGCTTAATGATTAATAAAATAGTATAGCTTAATTGAATAAGGGAGAGCATTCTGTAAACCAATCTTAGGAACTCAACAATCAGGCACTCTTCACCTTATCAAAATATGAATTAAATAGTCCAACAAGTGGAGTACTAGCAATCATTCATGGTAGAATGCTCATGGAGGTTCTAAATTATGCACATGAAAATCTGAAATCATATTTTAACGAATGGCTTGGTACATTACTAGAATCACTTACCCTGGATGTTTTTATAGCTGCAAGTGGCCTAACCACAGGAATATCACTTTGTTCAAAGCCTTTAGCTTTTGCTTCCATTTCCAAGGAAGGAAACAGAGGAGTGCCAGGTGGTGTTAAAAGCCTGCACAGAAACAATCAAGAATTTTTACATTAAATCCAATTCATAAACACAATACATTTTAATTTTACAATACTTGTAATTAGGTTTGCTTAGACTTTCAAAATATCCCAAGAGCTAATCACTTTATGATTTCAGTAATGATCAAAACAGAAAACCTTACCAGCTATAATCACTCTTATCTCCATCTGCTGTTAGGAAGTCATCAGGACCTCCCCTTCGTTTTGGTGTAGATTCTGGTATTTTGTATAAGGGTGAACTGCTAATTTTGTCTCCTCCTGAAGAAACGAAAAAGTGCAACTCGTCAGAATTATTACTAACTAAACTTCAGCATCTCAAACATCAATCTTTGTTGTGCAAAAACTCTTGTTTGCAGGCCTGTATCACATGAAAAGGCAAATAATAAGCCAGTTCAAACACTAGCCAGCTCCTCAAAGTAATGCTCACTTTCTTTCTTCTTGGTACTTGCTGGGTCTATCAGCTCAGAGATTTAGATAGCCATCCTGCACTACTATCAGATTATTCAGGGAGACCACATGGTACATGTATGAGATTAACAAGTACAAAAGAACCAGAAAGAAGAGCAACCAGGAGTCAGAGCATCACATGTCACATTATAGTCCACCTTACCTCAACTACTTGTTCTGTTTGTAGAGGGCTTGCATTAGGGACAAGTAGGTACAAACTAGTGCAGCATCACTTTGTTTGGCACTGGGATGAACTGATAGGGTGTCCACACTTCTTGATATATGGTAAATAATGTGACTGGATAATCATTTAGAAGAATCTACCAATTTCGAAGAGACAAACCACCTCCCCTCAACCAGAAGAAAGGACTAAGCCCTTGATGTCACTAGGAAAGGTATCGGCATATGATACTACAGTGTTGGCAGATAAACGTTATCAGATGTATTGTATTAATATCTGAGTCCCAAGGATTAAATAATGTGTTACATCATGCAATGTATTGTTGTGCACTGAATGTTAATTATTTATGTGCACCTATGTTTATTCCTAGGAGTTAGGACATGAATTGTACTATGAGTGTTATGTGGAGACCCATGCATGTAAAGGGGAAATGCTATAAATACATGTAGATGGTCTTTGTAGAGGTTAGCTAATAGTTTCGATCATAGTATTGAGACCTGGCCTTAAGCATACATATATTTCCTCGTTTTAAAATTATAGATAAGCAGATAGAATTTCATTTCTTTGCAAAAAAAAGTGAACTGAGAAAGGTCAGGCAGGAGATTGGTTGTGGATGTAGTATAATAAATATTTCTCAATTCCAATGGATTTTGCAAACTTGTGATAGGATGATTCAAATTTTATGGCAAAAAGGCCAAGGAGTTGGGCTTTCAGTTTCCATATCTCGATGGTAACAAATAGAGGCAAATATGGTAACAATTAGTGCAAAGGTAATAATTAGATACTTTGTTTCTTTTAGAGGTCTATGCTAGTTATTGGCATGACATTCTAATCTTCATTACTCACGGATTTAAAATCCTACTTGTGTATGAATAATCACACTAACCATTTTACGTCCTTACAAATATAATCCAGAAGTTTGAATCATTGAATATTCAAGATCTTGTGAAATGGAGATCCCACTTCATTCAACTTGGCAGGCTTCTATTATTTTTTGGAAGCCTCCACCAAGTATATCATTTCTTGGAAAGCTCTGCAAAATTTGTTTGCCTTTGAAAGTGACAGAAGAATATACAACAATGGGAGAAGAAGAAGATAATGATCTACAAGAAGAGCAGCAATAACAGGAATATGGAATAACTCAAAGGAAAGCCTAAAGAAGACGTATTCTATTGAGTTTGCTATTAAAAGTTGTATTCCTTACACATATAGATGATACAAAATGAAAATAACCATAATGCACCAGATTGCAGAATGGCAAACGTATCCCCTGAGTCAGCCAAATCAAGCCAGCAAACTCTCCACTGCCAGCTTTGCACAGAGTTTCAATGCTATAGTTTGCATGTTGCATTTTCCATTCACATTTATGTTGCGGGTAGGGTTTTAAAATCCCACTTGTGTATGAATAATCACACTAACCATTTTACGTCCTTATAAATATAATCCAGAAGTTTGAATCATTGAATATTCAAGATCTTGCAAAATGGAGATCCCACTTCATTCAACTTTGCAGGCTTCTATTATTTTTTGGAAGCCTCCACCAAGTATATCATTTCTTGGAAGCCTCTGCAAAATTTGTTTGCCTTTGAAAGTGACAGAAAAATATACAACAATGGAAGAAGTAGAAGATAATGATCCACAAGAAGAACAGCAATAACAGGAATAACTCAAAGGAGATCCTAAACAAAACGTATTCTATTTAGTTTGCCATTAAAAGTTGTATTCCTTACACATATAGATGATACAAAATGAAAATAACCATAATGCACCAAATTGCAGAATACCAAACATATCTCCTGAGTCGGCCAAATCAAGCCAGCAACCTCTCCACTGCCAGCTTTGCACATAGAGTTTCAATACTATAGTTTGCATGTTGCATTTTCCATTCACATTTATGTTGTGGGTAGGGTTTTAGAGATCAATGGGAGGAGTGTAGATTTCAATGAGGTGCCATGATGTAGTAGTTGTTGCAATTTTTTATGAATAAATGGCAGTGGTACACGGGGACGTGTCCCCTGGACTTTTGCCCCCCTACCCATACTCGAGACGTTTCGAGGACAGGGGACATTTCCCAGGCGTTCCCAAAATGTGTTTTTTTTTTCAGGGATGTTTCCAAATGTAGGGGACGTATCGGGGACGGCCGGCCATCCCCTTTTTCCCAGCACCATTTTACAATAAAAAAACAGTCTGAAATTAAAAAAAGGTTTTTGCATTGTTCTTTTAGGTGGACCCCACGCCCTCCCAACCCTAGAATATAGATGCAGTCAAAAAACCTCACAAAACAAACATTATGGAAGCATAACAGTATAAATTCTTATATAGCTTGTGTTCCACAAGAACGCATCCCTAGCCCTCAAACCGCTGTCCCTGTCCCCAATGGCATTTCAAGTATGGCAGGGGACATTGCCAAAAATCTTCAAATCTTTGAAACATTTCCAAAACGTATTGCAGTAATAAGAAATGCCACAGGGACGTTTCACCATCCCCAACACGGCTGAGAATGCCTGAGATGTCCCTTGACTGCCCTGGGGATGGCCAGACATCCACAATGGCAAGGCAAATTTTTATATTGTTTTTGAAAAAAAATCATTCACGACATTAAAAAAAGACTGTTAAATATAACATGACAGCATTATAACAGCAGCAATAAATATATCATGATAGCAGTATCACAGCAATAAAATTAATCATGACAGCAACAACAATAGTATAACAGCAATAAATATATCATGATTCAGACTCATAGCTAATGATATAACAGTTAACACTAATAGCAATGATTTGAATTTCTGATTTCATAGTTCAAACATTCTCAAACCTCAAAATTTTCAATATGATATTAGAGTCAATTATTGTTGTCAGTTCCAAAAGAAACTAAAGGTGCATTGGCCATGGTTTGGTACAGTCTGGTATTGTGAGAGAAGTGCAGACAGACAATTTTTTTGGAACATGGTTGGTGTGCAGGTTTCTGCAGACATTGTCCAGCATTGTTTTAACAGTGTCATGTTACATTGCTGCTGTTACACTTCTGTCATTGGTGATTACATTTGCAACTTTATCAATGTTCATTGTTATGATTATCATTACTGATATGAATATCTGAAATTTTAAATTTATATATATATATATATATACATGTCCCCTTTTCCGCCCCATAAAAAAATCCCATCCCCGAAACATGTCCCGCCATCCCCTCGTACCAAAAACTTGGCGGAACATAGATAAATGGAGCTCCATGCGTTATGTATTTTCTATGCGTTATACACAGTGAGTTTTAGATTTTTATGCTTTAGCCTCCATTAGTGGTGCTTTTTGAGCTTAATAATAAATCTTCTTTTATGTTCGATGTTGGCAAATATTTGGGTAAAATCTGTGGTAGGATGCTTGTGTGAGTTAATGGTATATTAAAATATTTGGATGCCTGAAGATTTATATGCTAGATACGTGTCAACATACAGCTACAGGGTGGCTCCTGGCATTGCTTTGAGAAAAAAACCAATGCATGTACAGAGGCCTGCCTTTATATATCTGATCCTCCAGTCAGAAAGGAAGTTCTACAAAACCCATTGACAGATTCTATTCGTTCAGTTTTGTGCATTGCATTCCATGGTCAAGGATCTGGGTTATCTGTCTTCCTAAATTGCTCCTGCCATTTTTATGATAATAACAATTGTGGTTTGGAAATGACAGAGCGTGGCGTATTTGGAAGAAATTCTGATTTAGGTAAGGCATCTCGGGCACCCCGGACTTGCATGAAGCACGTCTTCAGTGCCTCTCTTGTTGCAAACTTTGCACATTCCAATATGCCTAGTTTGTCAGATGACCCAAAGCCAAAAGATTGAATTGCAGTTTCCATTGTAAAGGTTTCCTCCTTTGACACTCAATCTGACAACACAATTCAAATCAACAGATGGCTTACCAGAATTCCTACTACTGAAAGAAAACACTAGCCCCTCTGCCTCTAATAATTCTAATTCAACGCATCCATAGCAACACCCAAAATGCTCATCTCCATAAAGATTAAGAAACGCATGGATCCATGGCCACCACAGCAAAATATTTTTTCTGTTCCGTTGAAAAATAGTAATAACAATAACAAGAAAAACTCACATCTGTGAAGATTTCAAATACAAGAACCAAATTCCTAGCCTCAGAAAAGCAAAAATATCAAACAAATAAAAAAAAGCAATCTACAGCTTCACTCTTGAATAAACAATAAGATAAGCTGAGACAATACAAAATGTGTACATACCCAAAACGGCCTCAAATTCATCAGAAACCGGAAGAAGTAGATTGCCACTAAACTTCGTGTCTCGTTTACGAATGTCATGGAAGAGTGCCAGATCATCATCTTTCATCATGTTGCTCAGACTGATTCCGCGTCTGAGAAACAGGGAGCCCGGTGGTGCTTTGTGATTACTCATGTCGGCCAAACCAAAAAATTAAAATGGGGAGGACAATTTACTCCAGCTGTGACCGATCCGACCCGAACCGGCTTTCAAAATGAGCTATGCGTTGATTGAAAACTCCAATTGAGGTTGTTGGGGGTGAAATTACAGAGAAGTCTCTGCGAAATAAACATAGCGAGAAAAAAGGAACAAATACAGAAGTGGGTCGATGTTATTTATGTCCAATCAATGGCGCAGGGAAAGGTTGAAAGCTCCGCTTGATTCTGGGAAGTTTAAAAACACTGAACAGCAGAAAAAAAGTAAAATAGTCTTGGGTAGGTTGTGTTTTTCTTCTTTATATTTGAAATGGTAAACTGTTCGAAACCGTTTTGTTTGATTATAATTGGGGTACTATTAGCGATTTTTCATGGTTTTGTTTTGGAGTTATTCGCGTCTTTTCTTCGTTGGATTTATCTGTTCAGTTTTGACTTGGTTCAAAAACATTGAAGCCCTATCCTCCCTCCAAAGCCGGCATTGGGTTATCGTACCAGTTTAAATGTCAAGATCAATGTAAAATAGTAACACTGAAATTTACATACCCGTGCCAATTTTCATTTAATTTTGGGTCCATTAAATTTGAAACAAGTGTAGCATGTGAGATCACTCCTACATCACATGGAATTGACTCTCAAATTTTCAAATTTAAATTTTATCAACTCTTCATCTATTTCAATAGTTATTAAAAGTTAACTTGGTATATGTTTGTACAATTTAATGATATATCTTGGTATTCAAATGCATTCAATGTACATTAATTTATGTTGATCATCAATAAAGATTCTTATATATTGAAAATAGATGTCATTCTAGGAACATTTTGCTTTGGAGCTTTAAAAGGAACCAAAATCTCCATTAAATCATATGGGACATGCATGCCTAAAATTGTTATCTTGGATATTCTAGCATGACTATGAAGCCAAATTATTCAAGGGGTTCAACCTTGGAGAACATGACCCTTGCAATACAACAATCTTGCAAAGGTGTTTCTAATATTGTTAGTCCTTACTCCTCAACAAACATTAGACACAAACAAATTGAGTCGTGTATCTCATAGTCTTCCAAATCAATCATGTGAATTATAAAACAATTATGTACATCAAGATATTTTCATGAAGTGTGAGATTAGTTATGTATAGTGTGTATCCGACAAAAACATAATCATGTGATTATTACAATCCCAAGGCAAAGATCAAATTGCTAGCACCTATTTTATGCACTAAGATGACGAGGTTCTACATAACATTAAATCATTCTTAATCATTGTTCCAAGAGTCAAGTGTTTAATCTTCCCACTTAATTTTGAAATAACATTTATTACACATTTATCATTTCTAGTTGTATTAATTACTCTAGACTAATTTGTTAGGATTATAGGTGGTATTCACCTCATACTCCTAAAATCTTGTTTTAATCTTAGATGATAAATAATGTTTGATCTCCAAGAAACATAAAGAGGGTGAAAGTGGACACCCCTATATGTGTTGGGATAATTACTTATTATTTTTATTCTCTTACATGTAATTGTAATGGCATTTATAACGAGAGGTTACAAAAAAAGTCAAACAAAATTTATGGAGCACCTTCCTAATCATGACCTATGAAAAGGCATTGATTTGTTGTCATGGAGTGCCTAGTGGATTTAATAAGAGAATATAACTATTATGACAATATTTATAACATGTAAGAAGCGTAATAGGATTTATATTCCATTACGATAGGTTGACCAAATAGATATGGGCATTAGATTTTTGTATGGAGGTTATGGGCACCTAGCTTTTTTTATCCGTAAGAACAGTGGGGTTGCATTATATATTATCAAAATGAGTTAATACAATTTGATTCCATGCAAGTATATATACACAGTGGGCTCATAGCCAAAATAAGCATACATATTTATATGTTTTTGTAGTATTCACATAGCATAGAGAAAAAAAATTACATCCCCACCCCAAGGGCTTCATTGAACTCCCTTATCCACTCAAAATCCTCGATCAGTTGTAGGTTATTCTTCTTCAGCTATTGGCTCCCCTTTTTAACAATGGCCCTATGTTGCATTAGGGTCTTGGTGTGAAATTTGCTAAGGGAAGTCATTCCACCATGGTGCCTTCCTCGAGCAACCTTTGTATGTCCTTTGAATGTGGGACACAAATGCCATAGCGAGCCACCTTCAAAACATCTTTTAGCCCTCCTAAGTTATTTTTCTTGAATAAAGTATATGCCAACTCTCGCACCATCTCCTTGAGCTTGCCAAGGTCCACGAAGGAGGCCACAAAGCGAGATGTGATATTAGTGTTGACCCTATATCTTCCATCCTCCACCAAAAATTCTGCTCCAAGAATCATCTTCATGGCCTTCAGCGACCTCCCATTGAATTCCTTCATCACCATCTTCAACCTTTGGTCATAAATGTCACCCAAAAAAGCTATCTATCAATGCAAACAAGTGAGCTAAATGGGGGTATGCATCTTTGTCGAACACCACATACAACAACTGGTGAGTCCAATGGTTGGCTTTACCCCTGGCCACGAAGATATAACCCATGGTCGCGCCATCCCACGCCCCATGCAGGGGGAAATCTCTGCCAAATCCTACCACCTTCTACAACTGTCCTTTACAGAATCCAAAATTATTTATGGTGATCTTACAACACAAGCCAACTCACTTGCATAGTACTACTTTGCCACCATGCCATGCGAAATGTGTAGAGCACACACCTATCATCCGAGAAGGACGTGGGAAGTGTCAGTACCTTTAAATTGACCGCCTTGAGCATAATGATTGGTGATGGTGGAAAAAGTGACATCGTTAATGGCCTCATTGGCCAATGCATCGGCTTCCTTGTTAGCCTCCCAATATATATGCTTTATTTGGTAACCATCAAAGCATCAAAGGAGCTCGAGATAGCACATGAGGGTTTTATTAAGTTTCCAATTCATGATTCCTCCCTTTGCTAAGGCGTTGGTAATAATTTGGGACTCCCCTTCTATAAACAACATCTTTACTTTCTTCCCGACTGCCAATTCCAGTCCATAGTAGAGGGTGCTCAATTCAACAACATTATTTGTGTCTTCCGGGAGGTAAACTTTGAGTTCCTTCACTCTCTCCCCTTTGTTATTTCGTAGAATACACCCCACACCCAAGGGTTCGGGGTTGCCTCGAGAAACACCATCAAAATTTAGTTTGAACCAGCCCACATCTGGTGGTTGCTAGACCGTTCTATCTCTCTCGATCACCTTAGCCTAAACGCTAGAGACCCCATTAATGGGGGAAGAGTAATCCCTTGCCAACCTATCCTTACCTTTGCCCCCGGGAGGAGAATGCCTTTTTTTTCATTGATTGGGATCTGACCCCATTGTTGACCACCTCCACAATTGTTGTTTCCAATTTTCTTAAGAATGTGCTTCTTGCCATGGCTTTATCTTGAAATATGTGTCGGTTGTGCTCTTTCCACACCTCCCAGATCAGCAAATGTAGGGAGGCAATCCAGAGATTGGCATATACCGAGTTTTTGTTTATTATTGGTCATAAGTTGAACAATATTGCTATATCGTTTGGCAACGGGCTCTGCCAATTTAGTTTGTTTAGCACGAAAGTCCAACATTTCCTTGCAAATGGGTAGTTTAGCAACAAATGATCCATTGATTCCTCATTTTTCTTGCATATTACACATCTACTTGGCCCTACAATGCTGATTTTATTTAGTCGATCTCCCGTTATAATTCGCTTCTAGACAGCGATCCAAACAAATGCCCCTGCCTTAGGCAAACAAAGTTTGTTCCAGAAGAGAATGTTCGGCCAACGCTCCTTATTGCTTGGGTTTATGATGACATTATATCCCAATATAACACTATAGTTACCCGTTTTTGTTGCATTCCACTTGATTGTGTCTTCCTCCCTCCCTATGTTTATGCAACGCTTCTGCAATTCTTCTTTCGACATCTTCACATGTGATCTGTTAAAGCCAAAACCATCAAGGGCCCTCCATTTCCATTTTGTTTTTCCATTGTCCACCCTTTGTTCCATGTAGTCTCACACGTGGATACCTCACCTAGCACTCAAATATTTTCTAATGGTAGTAAATTTTGGGATATTTGCAAGAATTAAGCCCCCTTCCCATGAATGCTCCTAAAACTTGGCTTTCTCGCCACTTCTGACGTCCCAAGTGCAATGCTTCCTTATCACTTCTCTGGATTCCACAGTAAAGTTCCATATGGTCGAGCCCCTTGTTGGGTTGTGCGTTGTTAGTATATGCTCACTTTCTTCCGAATCTAGATACTTATTTTGGAGTATCCTTACCCATTTTTACTGCGAGTTGTTGACCATAATTCAAACTAACTTTTCTCCTAGCACTTGATTAAGGCGTGATCAGTGCGTCAACCCCACACTGCCTTCTGACTTCAGCCGATAGATTTTCTCCCATTCGACTAGAGGAAACTTGTTGTTGTCCTCTGAACCATTCCAGAAGAAATTTCTCTATCTTTTTCTCCAACTTCTCTTGGGTGCTTATTGGCATTTTAAGGCTTGACATTATGTAAATTGGGAGCACCCCAATCACCGATTTTAGCATTGATATTCTTCCTATGGACGAGAGACCTTTTCCTTTCCATGATTCAAGTCTATTCACATAGCCTTGAGACCACAGTCCCATAAATTAGTTTTGATTGCGCCTACAAATAAAGGAACACCTAGGTAGTTGTTGGGAAGTTTTTTTGAGCTTCAAGTCCAATATAGTTGCAATCTCTCTTTGCTTCCACATGGTTGTATGAAAGAATAAAACACCATATTTGCACTAGTTGATACATTGGCCCGAGGCCCCACAATATTTTTACATTGTTTGCTTCATTATCCTTGTTTCTTTTAGTTGTCCAAACAAGGTATCATCGACAAATTACAAGTGTGTTGTCGCTTCGACATTTTTAGCAATCTTTAAACCCTTTTAGCCTCTCTGCTCCCTCATCCTCTAAAAAAGGCATCCCAATGCTTCAACCATTATGATAAAGAGGAATGAGGACATTGGGTCCCCTTGTCTTAAGCTGTTATATGATGCGAAGAATCTATGAGGGCTCTTGTTTACCAGAACCAAGAAGTGAGGGGTGCTAATGCAGCTACAAATCCATTTGCACCATTCCTAGTTGAAGCCCACCTTTTCCAAAAATTTTATCAAAAATTATTTGTTCACTTGGTCGTATGCTTTTTGAATATCCAACTTCATAAACATTCTCTCCCTTTGGCTTTTCCTTATGGATTGGATTGCACTTCATGAGTTGTAATGATTCCTTCGACTATGGATCTACCTAGGGTGAAGTTGCTTTGTTCCTATGATATTATCATAGGGAGAAGAGGCTTTAATCTATTTGCAATTATTTTGGCTACTATCTTGTAGATGACATTACAAAGGGACATTGGTTTGTAGTCATCCATACACGAGACTTGCTTCTTCTTGGGGATAAGGGCAAGGAAATTGTTGTTCCAATCCCTAGGCATGATTGGATCCTTCCTTGCATCCTTAATGGCTTGGTTCACCTCCACCCCTACTATGTGCCAAAATCTCTAGAAGAAGCACACAAGGAATCCATCCGAGCTCAGGGCTTTGTCCCCATCAAGTTGAAAGACTACTACTCTGACTTCTTCCTCGGTGATCAGTTTGCTCATGTTGGTGCTCTGTTCCTGAGAGATTAAGTTTGGGATGAGGTTAATGAGTTCTTCTTGGTCCCTTTTGTTCACCTTCATATTGTCTATTTAGGAGTTATTTCAAAGTCGTTTGTCGCCTCCGGCTCAATTTCTTCCCATCCTTCACATGTAATACCATATTATTTTTTAATTTTCTCTAGGGTTTGTGCGGGATCGTGAGGGTCCAAAAAGTGACAATATGAACACTTTTTTCATTTGCCCAAAAATGTGAAATTTCACTTTAACTTTTTACTAGAGTTGGGTAAAAAGTACATGTTGTCATGGTAAGAACTAGAGCTAAACGGATATCCATTTCTAATAAAATCATATAAAAAAAATACATTATATATATTATATATATATATATATATATAATTAGTTCTGTTGTAGGTGAGTATACTAATGTATTCATCTAGTTTTATTAATTTGTTCAAATGAATCAATACGAGCAAAGAATTAAAATCAATTGACTACTTTTTCTAACATATATATTTTTCTAAAATTTATTTCAATATATGAAAACTATTTTTCTTTAATTCTATTGGATCATAGTATGTACAGTCTTATTTGTATGAGGTAAGCATTTTGACTAATGTATCATTATTTGATACTATTCATTTAAAAACACCATTTCTAAATAATGTAAAGTTTGTCTATAATATGTCTAGTCAATTATGCACTATTAAAAAATGGAACTATTTGATTTGATCGATAAAGTCATAAAATTGATATTTTTATTTTTTAATATATTATACTATATAATATAATAATATTATAGTACTATTATAATAATATAATATATAATTAGTAGATTATTGTTAGTATATGGTATATATTTATACTATATATAAATTAATTAATATAATATAATATAATAATAATCAAAATATTAATATTATATATTTATAAAATATACTAAATTCATTATGTATAGATAATATATATATAATTAAAATTATATAAATATATATAATTCTTGGCATGAGACAAATTCATCGCGGGAAAATTCACTGCCAAGAAAAATTCACCTCAATGAAAATTCAAAGTTTTGGAAATATATATTAAAAAATGTTAATGTAATTAATTTTCTGCGGCCATGAATTTTCCAGTGAATTGTTGGTGGTGAATTAATTTTCCTAGAGCCATAATTTTTGATATACTATATATAATTGTTGCTAATATGATTATTATTCTATATAATCATATATTAGCTATTAATTAATATAATAATATTTAATATACATAGAATATTCCTTTTAAATATTTTTTTCCTACTACATATTTAAAAAATGTATTGCTACTACTTCAAGCTAGTTACATATTAAACAAAAACAATCTCTCTCTAGCCATCTTCATACATTCTCCATAGCCACCTTCATACATTTTTTGAATGAAGCAATGAGTTGCACATATCCAATACAAAACAAAGTTTCAGCTGAAATGATTTTCGTTCTCTTCAAAAGTGCTTCTCATCTTCAACAAGCACAATGAATATTTGTAAATGTTATAGGCTTCTCATCTCAACATATTGACTATAAAATTCAATTATATAATTATTTATTAAAACTTGTAATGTATTGATCAAAGTGGTCTACAAATAGACATTGTGTATATTATTTTCAATTATGTGCATTTATAAATAAGGCCAAGGGCCAAGCAAATAATTGAAAATAATATACACATATAATAATTATTACATGAGTATAAATAATATTTACATATAGGAAGAAGAATGTGTCACCTCAAGGGGTGGCGACTAGGAATTGGTCAAAGGTTGATTGTGGTTCGGAACCAAGGGGCGGAGGGAGACCCACTTTGCTTCATATCAGGGAGAAGGAAAGTAAAACTGATATTGTTGATGGATCCTAGAAAACTCTTTTTGAGATGTGTCTGAAGGGAGCATCTCAGACTCCTCTATGATGATTCTTTCATGGAATATCTGAGGGTTGAATAACCCTCACAAGCAGGATCTCCTTGCTAATCTAGTGAGGGATCATAAACTGGATGTCATTTTGATTCAGGAAACGAAAATTCCTATTGAAAGGTTGGAATGTCTTAAGAAAAGACTCTTTAAGGAATGTGGCCTTCATGGTTTTGATGCGGATGGTGCTTCTAGGGGCATAGCTACTTTTTGGAATATGAAAGTTGTGGTTGGCAAGGCTTTCTATGGGGTCCCTAACCACATTGCTACTTCCTTTTTCCATGCTAGAAGTGACTTTTCATGTGTTTCTTCAAACATTTATGCTCTGAATGTCAGAAGTGCTCGAAAGCGTTTTTGGGTGAATCTGTGTTCTTTAAAGGCTGATTTTCCCTCTGAGAACTAGTTGGTTATGGGAGATTTCAACACTTTGTTGAGTTCTGATGATAAATTGGGTGGTTCTTAGGTTGATGATGAGAGCAGATTTGACTTAATGACTTTTGTAAATGGCAATGCTCTATTTGATGTGGATTTGTGTGGTGCTTCATATACTTGGTTGAATCGTCGAATGGGGGATGCTTTAATCTAGGTCAAGCTAGATCGGGCCCCTTTATCTCATGAGTGGTTGGCTCGTTTATCTTGCTCTCTTTTTGCCTTGACAAGGTTGGGGTCTGATCACTTCCCAATTTCCCTGTCTGCTGAGGTGGTTGGCCGTAGGCGCTCCTTTCCTTTCAGATTTGAAAAAATGTGGACATCTCATCCAGATTTCAAAGCTAAGCTTGCTTCATGGTGGGATATCCAAGTGGACGGGTTGGCAATGTATAGGGTGGCGAAGAAGCTTGTTGTGATGAAGGTCAATGTGAGGAATTGGAATAAGGCCTCCTTTGGCCACATTTTCCAAGAGAAAGCTCGCATCAAGGCTGATCTTGATTGTGTTCAGTAGAGTATTCAAACTAGGGGATATACTACTAGTATGGCTAATGAAGAGAGTAGGCTTTTGTCCCGTCTCCATAATATAGTGGCTAGTGAGGAGGAATTTTGGAAACAAAGATCGCGGGCAGTGTGGCTTAATTGTGGAGACAGGAATAACAATTTTTTTCATCTCACTACGCTTAAGCATTGTGCCTCCAACCGAATCAAGTGCATTCGTCAAGATGATAGGGTGATTGAGAACGAGGAAGAGATTAGGCAAGCGACTATTGCTTTCTTTTCAAACCTCCTGACTGATGATTTTGTCCCTTCCTTTGGGGATCAAGATCTTTTGCTGGATGTCATTCCTCAGTTGGTAATGGATGATCTCAACCGTATGCTTTGTGGTATCCCCTCTGCAGAAGAAATTAGGAATGTTGTTTTTTCCTTTGTTGGTATCAAGGTCCCTGGCCCCGATGGTTTCCCCATGTTCTTTTTTTAAGAGTTCTGGACAATTGTGTCCAAGGATGTGGTGGACGTAACTAAAGAGTTTTTTGGTAGTCAAAATTTTCTTAAAGAACTGAATGCTACTTTTCTGGTGCTAATTCCAAAGATTCTTGGGGCCTCGACCTTTAATGAGTTCAAACCTATTAGCTTGTGTAATTCAATTTACAAGATTTTCTCCAAGGTTTTGGTGGTTAGACTATAGAGGGTTATGCCCTTGATTATCTCTCCCCACCAAAGTGGCTTTGTTGCGGGTAGGAAAATTCTTAACCCTATTATCACTGTGCATGAAAACATTCATTTGTTGATGGTTAATAAAAGGGTTGGCTTCTTGTTAAAACTGAATTTGGTTAAAGCTTATGACAGGGTCAATTGGTCTTTTTTGTATAAAATTCTCTCTGCTTTTGGATTCTCAGATACCTTTGTTCAGTTGGTTAGGAGTCTCATTTCTACGGTTTCCTTTTTTTTTCTTGTGAATAGCTCTCCCTCAAATTTCTTCAAAATTTCTAGGGGAATGCGGCAGGGTGACCCAATTTCACCCTTCCTCTTCATTATTCTGGTTGGAACTTTGGGTAGGTCACTATAGTTGAATCTTTCTTCAGGTGCCTTGAAGGGTTTGAGACCCTCTTCTTCTTTACCCCCTTGTGTGCATCAACAATTTGTTGATGACACTTTGATTATGGGTGAGGCCTATGTTGGAAGACATAAATCACTGAGAGTTGGGGGGGTGAATCAGTGATTTATAAGAGCCATAGTAATTTTTGTTGTTGTTCAATGTTCAGTTTTAAACAAAGAAAATAAATGACAATTTGAGGAGCAGACTTGACTTGTGCATCAACTAAGCATATGAATAAGATATTGAAATAATTTTCACTTGGATAGAAATTCATAACATTAATAGAACAACTTCAGTGTAAACATTTGCAAAAATGTAAAGACAACCATTCAATAATGAACTGATAAGGATAAACATCACAATCTTGCAATACTATCATAACAAAGCAATGACACTGTGAGACCATGAATTTGACGAGTGGAAAACCCTCTTGGGGTAGAAAAACCACTCCAAAATGATGCCTTATTGGCTTAAATAAAATCACTGTTTACAATGCCTTACTGGAAAAATTTAGAGCACTAATTCTAGGATCACCAACCCCTTATAGATTTAGGAACACCCATTCCAAGGAGCACCAACCCCTTTTAATGCAAATCAATTATAGTATCCTATCAGAACCCTAGAATTGCAGATTTTGCAACTCTAGAATTTCAATAGAAAACTATGTATGTAAACAAATCAATAAGCACATTGAAGAATGTTGTGATCAACATTTTCCTTTTCAAAGTATCTGAGATTCAATGATTTTCAATATAAAATAGTTTCTTGTAAGTGTAAGAATAAAACCTAATGTCTCACAACATTTCTTTTCACCATCGATCTGAGAAATACCAAAAACCCTTCTTAAATAGAAGCAAGATAATCTTTGTATGCCATTTGAATAACTGAGAATCAACTCGGGTTAGGATTTAGAAACCCTAAATAGAAAAATGGTTACCTGAGAGATATGAGAAGCCCTAACCAAATTTCATTTTTTCCAATAAATGTTAAACATTTTCCCAAATGAAAAAAAAATAGATTCAAATAATTTTATCCTTCGAAATCTTTTATACCTTGCTTCCTAGAACAACAAAAAATTCCTCACCTTGCTGTCAAAGGCAAAGTCAACTATAAGAATACCTAAAGTTGAGCCAAGAGTCTACTGTCCAGTCGAAAAATCAACACTTCTATAGTCAGAGCTCAAGATTTCAACCATGTATTGCTAACTGAGCTCATACATTGAGCTGAGTCTATAAATTGGACATTGCATACTATCAAGAAATCCAATTGTCATTGCAGAGACAAGAAACTCCATGGTGGCTAGGGTTTAAAAAATGGAGCAACAATAAAAACTCCCTAAAAATTCTTTCTTTCAAGTTTGTCGAGAACTTTATAAAATTCAATGATGATTTGAGGTCCGAGCAAATCAAACACAATGATTAATAAACCACAATAATGTCTTAGAGTCCGATGAAAAAAGAATAATAATGCCCAACATTATAATGAGCTATCACAGCCACACGTATGCTTTGCCAATTATGGTTGTTGGCCTTTTCAAAAATAGCTTGTAATAATAAAAAAATTTAGAGCCTGATACCATATAATATTGATGTCACTGCCATGTGACTTTAACAAAGATAACTCCAAAATGAACTGAAATAACCACCCGATATACCAAGGTAATCAACAATACAATGTGCCAAAAGGAACCAATTAAGGTTTATAATATATACCACTTTAAATCAATCAAGATGCTTATGAACACTTCAACGTTGATTATCATAGCAAGGCTCCTATAGAGAAGTCACCTTATAATGCCCATGTAGAGAAATCAAAGAACCATTGACATAATGATATTGTCAAGTAAAAAATGCCATGAGATATGCAATATAAATGTGCATAAACACATTAAAATGTAACAAGAAAGACCAAATGAACTTAGTCACCTGAACCTGTACAATTCCTTATCATATGATCCTGAAAATGATCAATTCTAAATAACCTGAAAGTGAAGTAGCATCAATCTGAAAAACCAAGTTTTTTCAACATGTAAAGATGACAATCAACCAATATGCTAAACAAGTAAGCAAGTGTCATCATGTATACCATGTGTGCCATGATCAACCTGAATATCCTAATCACAACTTCATGCATCCTTTCCTTATATATGATGTTCACGTCAAATTCACTTTTGATAAAATCTCCTTGAAATATGTATTTGACACAATGCCAATAGAGAAAACTTTATAAAACATTATACCTTGCTAGAAGACTATATGCTCACTATCCATGATGTCTAAGAAACCTGACTTGTATCATCTTAAAAAATAAATACTGTTAATACAAATATGCATCAACAACCCATAAAAAAATGTAGACAGAGCCAAGGAAATCGTGATATAAGTTGAACCAATACATATGCCACCAAGATTGGATCATCCAATCTGTATAAACTGTGTGCATGTATTATCCAAATGTTTTGTCACAATGTCAGAGATGTTAGAGACATGTATCATTCAAAGAAAAATTGAGCACAAGCAACTAAATACACCATCTACATATCATATGCCAAACAACCAATCAACATCCAATTTGCACATCAAACCATGTCATCCTCGAAACCAATCTACACATCATATAGCTTGTCAATGTCAATCAAAGAACACTATTGTGAGAACTAGTTTTTTCATCAAGGACAAACATCACAAATACATCAAGTCAACATCCTCTATTGCGGAGGCTAGGACTATTAAGCTAACTCTCCAAAAGTATGAGGCAATGTCTGGGCAGCTGGTGAGCCTCCCCAAGAGCACAATCTTCTTCCTTAATACTCTGGAGAGAAGAAAGCAAAGAATTGTTGCTATCCTTCAATGTTCAGTGGGCTCTCTTCCGTCAAATTACCTTGGTCTACCTCTTGGAGCTAACTCGTCTCATGAATCCTTTTGGAATGGCTTGATTGATAAATGTAATGCGAAGTTGGTTGGTTGGAAAGGTGCTTTACTTAGTCAGGCTGGCAAATTGGTGCTCATCAAGTCAACTTTATAGAATCTCCTAGTGTATGCTCTCAACCTCTTTCAAATGCCTCGTAAATTCTGGGAGAAAATTGAATGTATCTAGAGAAGGTTTCTTTGGTCAAGAGTGGAGGACAAGAAGAGATTGAGACTGGTGTTATGGGAGGAAGTGTGTTGGTCTAAATACCATGGGGGTCTGGGTCTGTGCAAAATTAAACCTTTCAATTTGGCTCTTGTAGCCAAACAACTTTGGCATTTCCTTCATGGTGAAAAGGACTAGGTGGAGATTCTAGCTTCTAAATATCTTGCTCGAGTGGGTAAATTTCAGGAGTATTTAAATGAGGACTTCTCTCCTCCCTCGGGCTCCTATTTATGGAACTCAGTGATCATATATAGAGCGGTGATCTCTACTGGTTTGCAATGGTTGATTGGGGATGGTCGTGATATCCTCTTCTGGGATGATTGGTGGTTTGGGCATTGTCCGTTGCACGATTCTTAGTGGGTGACCCTTGGAGGGATCTATGCATTCATGAGTTTGGGAATTTTGTGGCTGACTATATTGTGGATGGGGAATGGAGGGAGATCCATGATGTTTTTCCAGTGCTGATGGATCTGTATAATGAATTTTCTAGAATTCATATACCCATCTCTCCTCAAAGGGATATGGTGATTTGGAGACGACTCTTGAATGGGATGTTTTCGGTGGCCTTTGCGTTTAAGTTGTGTAATGACTATGGATCCTAGGCTGCCTTGGGGTCTAGTGTGCTCTCCGAGGCTAATCCCCAAGATCAATATTTTTATGTGGCTTGCGGTGCAAGACAAGATTTTAACCATTAATAATCTATGGAAGAGGGGATTTTCCATGCCCAATAGATGCTACCTTTGTATGATGGATGTGGAGGATAGTTATCATTTGTTCATTGGCTATAACTTTGCTAGGGAAGTTTGGTCCCTCTTTCTCAATTTGTGGTGAATGGATTGGATTTTTCCTGTGTCGGTTTGGGATCTATGGCTTCAATGACACGATCCTTCTTCTAATCATTCTTTGGCTTTTCTTTGGTCGCTCATGCTTCTACATATTTTCTGGAGACTCTGGAAGGAGAGGAACAACAAAATTTTCAGGGATGCTTCCCTCTCTCCTCTCTCTCTTTTTTTCAAAATTGTCTCTTCTATTAAGGAAAATTTCAAGCTGGTGGTTGACAAAATTGATATTCCTGGAAGAGTGAATGTTTCAGATTATGATGCTTCAGTGGCTTCTTATTGGAAGCATTCTTGTGATATTGCTAAACCATTGAAGAAGGCTAATCTTAATAAGGATGGGGTGGTCTGGTTTCCTCCTCCACCTGGCTGGTACAAAGTCAACTTTGATGGTTCTGCTAAAGGTAATTTGGGTCCTGCTAGTTGTGGGGGAGCGTTACGAGATCACAATGGTAGGTTTGTTTTAGCGGTGGCACTCCCTTTGGGAATCCAGACAAACCACTTTGCTGAAGCTGTTGTAGCCTATCATAGCATCAAGTTGGCTAGAGACTTGGGGATTTCTAAACTTTGGATAGAAGGGGACTCCCTAAACATTGTAAATTTCCTAAAGAAAGGATCTCCCCCTTCATGGTCTATTAAAAATTTAATTATGGATGCCATATCTTTAAGTGATGAATTCGTTGAAATTTATATATCTCATGCCTATAGAGAGATGAATTTTGTGGCTGATTGGTTAAGCAATTTTGGGGTGACATTGGTGAGATTGTGGGATGTTAATGATGTCCTACCTATTGATTTAAGCACCCTTATTCATAATGATTCACATTATCTCATTGGTTGTGTCCACCTCCTAGGTATTTGGAATACGTTGGTATCATGAGTTTCTCTGCTTGATTAGACTTTTGGCACAGTTGATACTCATTGGAATTTGTGATCTTCTTCGGCTAAGTTGTTTAAGCCTCCTCTTCATCATATCTATTGGTACTACCTTTAATTTCTCCACACGCTTTCTAGGTGTATATCCTCCTCTTGCCTCTTGCTCTCATTTTCTACGATTTCTTCCTGCAAGTTCTCTAATGATGGGTGGGGATAGGTGCAGAATAGAGCCTCTGTCTTGTGATGACATTAAAGCCAATGCCAATGTCTGGAAGATTCTTCAAAGAGGAGGCGTCACTCTTTTTATGGAGAGGTTGAATGGCTTTAAGGCTAGTGTGTCAAAGGATTTTGTGGATGCATGGCATGTACATGTGTTGAGTATGTTTGGTAGGGATACTACCATTAATGAAGATTTTATTGCAGAAGTGACGGGATGTCGATGGAAGGTAGGAAATTCTATAGGAATAAGAATGTTTCACAGTCGGCTAGACAAAAATTTCTCAGGGAAACAGAACAAGCCAAAATGGTCATATTGGACTATGGGAGTTATGATAGGACTAAGATAAAACCCATCTAGTAGGATGTTGTGGTGTATCTGATGCGGTACTTCACCCTAGATGGTAGATACATAGCATTGTATGGTCACCATTTCGTGTTGTTAAACCACTTTCACCATGGTAAGCTTGTGTCTTTCCCGTTTTACTAGTTGATGTCTTTGGAAGAAGGTATTTCAAATTTTAGGAAGAACCCTAGAAACCCTTTTCTGCATGAGGGCTTGATGTTGCTCATTATTGATTTTATCAAAGCTAATTGTATTACACGAGCTCCCAAGTCCCCTATTTCTAAAAAGAAGGGGAAAGGGAGCATGAGATGATAGATTGAAGAGATTTCAGAGAGTGAGGGGATGAAAATGGATGAGGAGTCGAAGGGTTGGACCAATGCCTATGATACTGACTTGGATTACATGCCTTCGTCTGGAGGTGTGAAGCCCTCAACTTCTAAGGAAAATATTCTGCGTGTCAAACAAAAACTGAAGGATGCCTTTGTTTATGTTGCTGAGTATGGAATTTCTGGTGGCAAGAAGGCCAAGGGCCGAGCAAAGGATGTGGGTGAAAAATTTAAGGAGGTGGTAGAGAATATCCAGGGTGATGGAATGAGGAATTCTAGTGATAGTGGGTCCCCTGCGGTTGGTAAGGGGAATTTTGTGGTTAATGTGGATGACTATGCTAAGGTTTCAGAGTCCAATGATAGGGGTAAGGCTAAGCTAGTATCTGGGGAGTTTCAAGAGGAGGATCCTCTGGTTGGTTCGCATCAAGGCAGGGGAGTGTTTTGGGGGGCTATGGATTTTACGTACGCATCTGGGTTGGTGAAAGAAGGGGCATATATTTCATTTAATTTGGTTATGTGGCTCATGCAAGAGGTGCAAGACCTCCACAACAAGCACGACACCATCGCCCATTGCAACATTTCCACTTTGCGTAGTCTCAAGGAGAAGGAGCCTATCTTCAGGCTAACTGGGTCATTGAACTCCAGTGTTGGTTGTGTGGTGGACAAGCTTGCTAATTTGAAGAGAGATTATAGACCGAGGATGGATTTGCTGGAAAAACAAAATAGACAACTCCAAAAGGATGTGGACACAATTATTAACATTAGCAAGGAGAAATTGGAGGCCTCGACTGAAGGTATGATCTTCCTCATCCAGAAGGCTAAGGAATTGATTGGTAGAGGTTTGTTTAATGAACAAATGACTAAGGAAAGGGGGGAAAATGTTGTTATGGACATGCATACCACATATCTGGAGGCTGGGTTGAGTGTGTGTACTCATAACAAAACCAAGAAATGCAAAATGGTTCCTAGTCATGATGTGGAGGAAATTATGGAGATGCATGATAGGCTGGTGACAAAGGATCTGGATGCAGCAAAGATTCTTAAAGAACTTCTCTAATGGCCATTTGGTGTATTTTTTTGTTTTATGTTTCCACTATTTATTTTTGTTGATGGTCTACTAATGTTCTATTGTCAACTTTTTTTTTGTTGGTTTTGGGTGGGCAGTCTATTGTCTTATCTTTACTGTCACTGTCTCTTTTTGTTTAGGGTTTCATGCACCCTTCAAAACCTATTTTTCATTAATAAAAAACAAACACGTTACACATTTTAATGGCAGGAATTAGATGCAACACGTCTCTAATATAACACTCTATAATATAACACTCTATAATATTTGGTTATATTACATCAAAAAATGGAGATGATTACACATTGAAGCATGTATTCATATAAGCTTCAATTATAATATAGCGATGTTTTTTATAGAATATTTGTATAGACACAATATACTATTTCCGATTACAGAACAAAATGACTCTTACATTCCACCCAAGATATAATTTCTAAGAACCCTTTACAATGAACAAAAAGTCTACTTATAAAGGTGAAATGAACATACAAGATTGTGAAGATTGTCACCCTTTACATTTGACAACCACAACCCTATTAAAAAAAATGGGTGTAAATACTTGTAACAATTAGGAACCCATTCAACAACTTGAATTGATAAAATTTGTCGATGTTGATGTAGTGGAAAACTTGTGAACCTGATCCCATGCTAAAGACATGTAGGAAAATCTTGTAATATCTCGATGACATGGAAAAATCAAATTCTCCCATTATATTTTTCTAACCATGATGCATACATGTATTTTGTAGGCCATTAAAATTCCAAAAAAAATTCAAATTTATTTGTATGGGTCACATATATTACATCTAATAGTTCTTTTTTTACTTGATGAAACTATTGAGGCATGACTCTAACCTCAACAATTTATTAAAAAAATTATTACACAAAACTGAGTCTACTTCATCACCTACAACTATTGATGCACACAAATTAGGAAAAATTTCATTGAAATATGCCTTCCAATTATCTAATGCCTCTATTTCCCCACTATCATCCAAACTTTTTCACATCAAAATCTCCTCTAAATCCTCAAAATAATTTAATTTCTCTTTTAGAAGTACATCTAGCTTAATTTCTCTTTTAATGTCACTTAACAACCCTATCACCTCGTATATACTTGAAAGTTATGTATGCAACATTTGGATCAAATTTTGTATCATTAAAATACATCCTATTAGTGGTACACGTGAAACCCATGTACTCAAAATATATTTCAAACTATTTTAATTTTTCACATGGCTATAATATGTTATTCTCAAATTATTGTAATTATCCCATGTATCATTTTGCTTATGCAAAATGCAAGATAACCTATGACCCAAAATATTGTTGGCAACATAACCAATATTTTTCCTCCCTTCCTCTTTTGCTACCTTCTCTTTCTCCTTGCTTTGCTTCAATTACTCCAATTTTAAAATTCTTAACATAAATGTATCCCTATCTTGTTGGGATGTGCCTCCTAAGCTAGCTTTAATAGTTGCAAGTTTTTATGTTAAGCTTTAAGAGTTGCAAGTTTTTATTTTATGCTTTAAAGAGGGAGAATCAATGATTTTACTTTATTATACTCATACATTAGCTTGATATGATTTTTTTTTTACTTCTCAAAATCAATCTATAACTTCTTGGTTGTTGCTTTTTGAAATAGGATTGTGCTCACCACTATATATGTTGTGTGAGGCATTGTGATGTTACCTAATCTTTCGACAATCAAGTTACTTATGAGCTCATTAATATCCCTTACTACTTGAGGGTTCGTATTTTTTGGGGTTATTTCCTAATTGTCAAAGCCTACAATTTTATCTAAACCCTAACACAAAGTACAACTCTTTAGCTTGGTCCTCTAAGGCTAGTACACCTTCATCAATATATTACCTTCTAATTATGTCAAGGGAAATTATTGATGTTGTGTCCCATATAGGAAATAGTAAACAACAGATCTCCTTTACCATCCTCCTTCCCTCTTTAAGGGTGATGTTGACATCAAATTCAACCTCTTGTATAAATTTATTAATTACTTCTTTCATTTCCTCCTCACTTACATTTTCATTCTCTCTATTCAATCTTTACAAGAATTTTTCTATTTTATTCCTAATTGGTGCAGAAGCACCTAAAGGTTATCATAGGTTGTCTAGGACAGTATTGTCTAGGACAACTAGGCAATAAAACTTAGTTCATTTGGATGTAAGCCTTAATGGCCTTTTGGATTGGATGTTGATCATCTGATGAAGGTCATGTTGACCAATGATTAGGCCTAAGGTTTTTGCTAGTAAGGTTTTGACCTTTTAGGATTTTTAGGAAGTTGCTTTTCAATTTTTGCAAATAATGCTCAATTAGAGTTTCAAGCGGCCAAGAAGAGCCCATGGGAGCATAACTGATTGAGGGACCCTATTTATGGAATTCCTCAGCATTGGAGAAGGGTTGGAAAACATTTGTATTGCTTTGAAGTTTTGAGAATTCAAGGGAAAATAATGTTTTGTGTGTTATTTTCTAATTTTTTGCATTAAAGTTAGGTTTTAATGGCTTAATCATGGCATTGTAACTTGTGCAGGATGTAGTGTGGTAGTTTTTCAAGTATTGTGTGCCAATAGTTAGTTCCTTTATTCAATTTCAAGCACTGTTTGTAAATAATTTTGATTCCACACTGTTGCTGGTTTGAATCAAGTAGTTTTGAGAAAATGGAGTGTTAGTACACTTTCCCACTGTACAAATTGTATGACCCTTTGGGAATAGTGACTAGACTCCATGGTTGTAAATATTGTAGAGTTTAGGGCTTTAGAAAAGACAGGAGCTATGGTGGAAGTCTTGCCTTAGGTGAGCTAGGAAGAGTCTGGCTAGGGAAGATAGAAAGTGCAGAGCACTTGAGTTGTAGGGGTGTCTATTTCTAGACAAATCATAGGGTGGAGAGGGTAGGTAAGTGTCTTTCCTCGATACATCATGAAGAAGGAAGCTCCATCAATTCAATTGATGTGAGAAGAATTTAACAGTTTGAAAGAAGCCAAGAAAGGGCTAAAAAGACCTAATTTTACCCATTTTCAAATTAGGGTGTTGTACGGACAGTGAAGACCTAAGACCTCAAAAATATTTGAGAGGTGGAAAAATGAACCAGGAATCCCAAGAAAAGAGTGGGATGTTCTTTAGAAATATTTGAGAACAAACCTATTTTCTCGGAGAAAGAGGCCTAATTGGGGCTCCTAGGGCTAGTAGCCTTTTTTAGGTCTAAGAGAGGGTTTGGTGAAAGCGACTTGCAAATGGAGCTAGGTGGACCCCTAATACCTTTAATGGGATGGATTGATTATGTGAGAAGCACCTCCACACCTCTGCAAAGCTAAATTCAAGATTTGGGGTTTTGTAGCCTTTAGGGTGGATTAAGGGCTAAGTGTAGAGTTGCAAGTTTGTACCAAAATGGATTTGGTAGAAATATTTATGTTGGTAGTTGGGGTTGGCAAGGCAAAACCAGGGGATCCTAAGTAAAGAAAGGTCCTATAGGTTGAAGTGGTGGAGAGAGACACCATAGAAGTCTTCTAACAAGACTTAGAGCATGAAACTGTGATTGTTTCAACCAACCTCCCTATCAGATTGGTATCAGAGCAGCAAAAGATTTGGGAAAGAATAATATATGTCAGAGATTGAGTCTAGTGGTTCTATTGACATGGTGACAAATGCAGAATTGGCCAAGAAGGTCGAAGAATAGGAGGAAGACAATAGGCTATTGAGGGAAATAATAGCCCAACTTGAGCAAGCAATGAGTAATGTGCAGTTGGAAGGAAGGGTACCAAAGAAAGAAGAGGTTGCAGAGGAAGACAAGATCCCTGAACTTGACCTTGTTTTGCAAGAAGAGCCTTGCTTGAAGGCATTGAAGGCTTTGAGTGGAAAAGCACTTGAAGGTATACCACTGTTTAGTGGGAAAATGGAAGCTGATCTAGTCATGGATTGGATAGAGGGAATGGAAAACCATTTTGAGTGTGATGGAGTCACTGAAGCATAGAAGGTGAAGGTGGAAAAGTCAAGATTAAGAGGTTCTTCCTTGACATGGTGGAAGTTCATTCAGAAAGAGAGGGAAAAGGAAGGCAAGAAGCCTATTTCTACTTGGAAGGGAATGGTTACCAAAGTGAAAGAAGCATACATGCCAGATGATTATGAGATTCAATTGCATAAGAAGAGACAGAGCTTGAGACAAAGAGACCAAGTTGTGAACTCTTATACTGAGGAGTTTCAAAAACTTTGCATGAGGTCTAATGTTACAGAGGATGGAAGTCTTAAGGTGGCTAGGTACCTTAACAGCTTGAAGTAGAACATTCAAGAGGAGATGACTCTTCTAAGTCCCAAAACAGTGCACCAATGCTATCAATTGGCTATAAAGATTGAAGAAAGGAGTAAGAGGAAACAAGACCAGGCTTCTAAGAATAGAGGTATAGGCAAAGATCAAAGAGGACATAGAGGTGGATACCAAGGTAGAGGGATTGAACAAAGAAATCAGGGAGAGTCTAAACTCACAGAGCATGGAGGTGAAACAACTTCTAGAGGAGGTTATGGAAGAGGTAGATGACCTCAAGGAGGTTCAAATAGAGGAAGAGGAGCAGGCAAAAGTAACTCATACTTTGCTAGTATGAAGTGTTACAACTGTGGTCAAGTAGGTCATCCAGCTTATAGGTGCCCGAAGAAAGCATCTTCTTCAAATACAGAAAAGAGAGTAGCATATACTTAAGAAGACACTATAAGTGGCAAGTCACCAAAGGTTAGTCACATTGAGTCAGAAATGGGGGAGAACTTGATGTTTAGCAGGGTTCTAATTAGACAACCAGTCAAAGCAGAGGAGAGCCTTATTCAGGGCAAGATGCAAAATACTTGGAAAGGTGTGCAAGGTTATAGTGGATTCAAGGTCTACTGATAACATAATCTCTGAGGAGGCAGTGAGAAAGTTGAAGTTGGAGAAAGTACCCCACACTAACCCTTACAAGGTGACATGGTTGAACAAAGGGCAGAGTATTCTTGTAAATGAGCAGACAACGGTGGAGTTCTCCATTGGAGGATACAAAGACAAGTTGATTTGTGATGTGTTACCCATGGATGCATGCCATCTTCTATTGGGCAGACCATGGCAGTATGATAGAGGATCCATCTATGATGGAAAGGAGAACACTATCTCATTCAAGAAGGATGGGAAGACATTCAAACTGCAGTCACTGTCAGATGAAGAAGAAGGACAGTCAAAGACCCCTAGTGTCTTGTTAAGTAGTGGCAAGGAGTTTATCAACACTCTACAACAAGGAGGGGAAGGATATGTGGTCATGGTGCAATCTAAGGAGGAAGATAAGACTAAGAAAACAGTCATAACAGGACCAGTCTAGAAGTTACTTGAGAAGTACAAGGACATAGTCAGTGATGGAACACCAACAATCTTACCTCCAAAGAGAGCCATCAGTCATCAGATTGACTTCATACCATGGGCTTCATTGCCAAACAAGGCAGCATACAAGCTTACACCAAATTAGAACCTAGAAGTAGCTAGACAAGTGCAGGAGTTATTAGACCAAGGACTAATTAGGAAGAGCATCAGTCCATGTGCAGTACCAGTGGTCTTAGCAACCAAGAAATGTGGTAAGTGGAGGTTATGCACTGATTCTAGGGCTATAAATAGAATTACAATCAGATATAGGTTCCCTATTCCTAGGATTGAGGATTTGATGGATTGTCTTGGAGGAGCTCAGTATTTCACCAAGTTGGATCTCAAGAGTGGATACCACTAGATTAGAATCAAAGAGGGGGATGAGTGGAAGACAACCTTTAAGACAACTGATGGGTTACGCGAGTGGAGAGTTATGCCTTTTGGCCTCTCAAATGCACCTAGCACATTCATGAGGCTCATGAATGAAGTGCTTAAGGACTTCACAGGGTTATTTGTGGTAGTATATCTAGATGATATACTCATCTTTAGCAAGACAACAGAAGAACATCTAAAGCATGTGGAGTTGGTTCTTAAAAGATTGCAGGAGGAGAGGTTAGCCATTAACCTAGAAAAGTGTGAGTTCTTCAAACAAGAGCTTGTGTATTTGGGGTTTGTAGTATCCCAAGGATCATTGAAGATGGACCCAAGCAAGGTGGAAGCTATCCTAAATTGGCCTACACCAACCACTAGGACAGAGGTGAGGAGTTTTCATGGGTTAGCTTAGTTTTATAGGAAGTTTATAAGGAAATTTAGTGGCATATGTGCACCAGTACTTGACACAATCAAAGGTGTCCTAAAAACTAAGTTCAAATGGACTCTTGAAGCAGAGAAGGGTTTTGAGAAACTGAAACAAGAAGTAGCAACTCAACCCATCCTTTTGTTACCTAGCTTTGATAAGTTATTCACTATGGAATGTGATGCTAGTGGAATTGCAGTAGGAGGAGTGCTAAGACAAGAAGGCAGGCCTATAGCTTTCTTTAGTGAAAATCTCAATGAAGCTAAGACAAAGTATTCTACCTATGACCTAGAACTGTATGCTTTAGTGCAGTCACTTAGGAAGTGGAGGCATTATCTCCTACCTAAATAGTTTGTAGTGTTTACTGATAACCATGCAGACCCTATAGCTACATCAACACCCAAGAAAAGTTGAGTAATAGGTATTTGAAATGGATGGAATACCTCCAAGCTTTCACATTTACCATCAAACACAAGAAGGGACAGTTGAACAAGGTGGTAGATGCACTAAGTAGGAGGCTACTGACAGTGCAAGAGATACAGATAAAGAGCATTGG
>VDFB02271358.1:1230855458-1230972547 GCA_007258455.2 Sequoia sempervirens | reverse complement strand
GTCTCCATAATATAGTGGCTAGTGAGGAGGAATTTTGGAAACAAAGATCGCGGGCAGTGTGGCTTAATTGTGGAGACAGGAATAACAATTTTTTTCATCTCACTACGCTTAAGCATTGTGCCTCCAACCGAATCAAGTGCATTCGTCAAGATGATAGGGTGATTGAGAACGAGGAAGAGATTAGGCAAGCGACTATTGCTTTCTTTTCAAACCTCCTGACTGATGATTTTGTCCCTTCCTTTGGGGATCAAGATCTTTTGCTGGATGTCATTCCTCAGTTGGTAATGGATGATCTCAACCGTATGCTTTGTGGTATCCCCTCTGCAGAAGAAATTAGGAATGTTGTTTTTTCCTTTGTTGGTATCAAGGTCCCTGGCCCCGATGGTTTCCCCATGTTCTTTTTTTAAGAGTTCTGGACAATTGTGTCCAAGGATGTGGTGGACGTAACTAAAGAGTTTTTTGGTAGTCAAAATTTTCTTAAAGAACTGAATGCTACTTTTCTGGTGCTAATTCCAAAGATTCTTGGGGCCTCGACCTTTAATGAGTTCAAACCTATTAGCTTGTGTAATTCAATTTACAAGATTTTCTCCAAGGTTTTGGTGGTTAGACTATAGAGGGTTATGCCCTTGATTATCTCTCCCCACCAAAGTGGCTTTGTTGCGGGTAGGAAAATTCTTAACCCTATTATCACTGTGCATGAAAACATTCATTTGTTGATGGTTAATAAAAGGGTTGGCTTCTTGTTAAAACTGAATTTGGTTAAAGCTTATGACAGGGTCAATTGGTCTTTTTTGTATAAAATTCTCTCTGCTTTTGGATTCTCAGATACCTTTGTTCAGTTGGTTAGGAGTCTCATTTCTACGGTTTCCTTTTTTTTTCTTGTGAATAGCTCTCCCTCAAATTTCTTCAAAATTTCTAGGGGAATGCGGCAGGGTGACCCAATTTCACCCTTCCTCTTCATTATTCTGGTTGGAACTTTGGGTAGGTCACTATAGTTGAATCTTTCTTCAGGTGCCTTGAAGGGTTTGAGACCCTCTTCTTCTTTACCCCCTTGTGTGCATCAACAATTTGTTGATGACACTTTGATTATGGGTGAGGCCTATGTTGGAAGACATAAATCACTGAGAGTTGGGGGGGTGAATCAGTGATTTATAAGAGCCATAGTAATTTTTGTTGTTGTTCAATGTTCAGTTTTAAACAAAGAAAATAAATGACAATTTGAGGAGCAGACTTGACTTGTGCATCAACTAAGCATATGAATAAGATATTGAAATAATTTTCACTTGGATAGAAATTCATAACATTAATAGAACAACTTCAGTGTAAACATTTGCAAAAATGTAAAGACAACCATTCAATAATGAACTGATAAGGATAAACATCACAATCTTGCAATACTATCATAACAAAGCAATGACACTGTGAGACCATGAATTTGACGAGTGGAAAACCCTCTTGGGGTAGAAAAACCACTCCAAAATGATGCCTTATTGGCTTAAATAAAATCACTGTTTACAATGCCTTACTGGAAAAATTTAGAGCACTAATTCTAGGATCACCAACCCCTTATAGATTTAGGAACACCCATTCCAAGGAGCACCAACCCCTTTTAATGCAAATCAATTATAGTATCCTATCAGAACCCTAGAATTGCAGATTTTGCAACTCTAGAATTTCAATAGAAAACTATGTATGTAAACAAATCAATAAGCACATTGAAGAATGTTGTGATCAACATTTTCCTTTTCAAAGTATCTGAGATTCAATGATTTTCAATATAAAATAGTTTCTTGTAAGTGTAAGAATAAAACCTAATGTCTCACAACATTTCTTTTCACCATCGATCTGAGAAATACCAAAAACCCTTCTTAAATAGAAGCAAGATAATCTTTGTATGCCATTTGAATAACTGAGAATCAACTCGGGTTAGGATTTAGAAACCCTAAATAGAAAAATGGTTACCTGAGAGATATGAGAAGCCCTAACCAAATTTCATTTTTTCCAATAAATGTTAAACATTTTCCCAAATGAAAAAAAAATAGATTCAAATAATTTTATCCTTCGAAATCTTTTATACCTTGCTTCCTAGAACAACAAAAAATTCCTCACCTTGCTGTCAAAGGCAAAGTCAACTATAAGAATACCTAAAGTTGAGCCAAGAGTCTACTGTCCAGTCGAAAAATCAACACTTCTATAGTCAGAGCTCAAGATTTCAACCATGTATTGCTAACTGAGCTCATACATTGAGCTGAGTCTATAAATTGGACATTGCATACTATCAAGAAATCCAATTGTCATTGCAGAGACAAGAAACTCCATGGTGGCTAGGGTTTAAAAAATGGAGCAACAATAAAAACTCCCTAAAAATTCTTTCTTTCAAGTTTGTCGAGAACTTTATAAAATTCAATGATGATTTGAGGTCCGAGCAAATCAAACACAATGATTAATAAACCACAATAATGTCTTAGAGTCCGATGAAAAAAGAATAATAATGCCCAACATTATAATGAGCTATCACAGCCACACGTATGCTTTGCCAATTATGGTTGTTGGCCTTTTCAAAAATAGCTTGTAATAATAAAAAAATTTAGAGCCTGATACCATATAATATTGATGTCACTGCCATGTGACTTTAACAAAGATAACTCCAAAATGAACTGAAATAACCACCCGATATACCAAGGTAATCAACAATACAATGTGCCAAAAGGAACCAATTAAGGTTTATAATATATACCACTTTAAATCAATCAAGATGCTTATGAACACTTCAACGTTGATTATCATAGCAAGGCTCCTATAGAGAAGTCACCTTATAATGCCCATGTAGAGAAATCAAAGAACCATTGACATAATGATATTGTCAAGTAAAAAATGCCATGAGATATGCAATATAAATGTGCATAAACACATTAAAATGTAACAAGAAAGACCAAATGAACTTAGTCACCTGAACCTGTACAATTCCTTATCATATGATCCTGAAAATGATCAATTCTAAATAACCTGAAAGTGAAGTAGCATCAATCTGAAAAACCAAGTTTTTTCAACATGTAAAGATGACAATCAACCAATATGCTAAACAAGTAAGCAAGTGTCATCATGTATACCATGTGTGCCATGATCAACCTGAATATCCTAATCACAACTTCATGCATCCTTTCCTTATATATGATGTTCACGTCAAATTCACTTTTGATAAAATCTCCTTGAAATATGTATTTGACACAATGCCAATAGAGAAAACTTTATAAAACATTATACCTTGCTAGAAGACTATATGCTCACTATCCATGATGTCTAAGAAACCTGACTTGTATCATCTTAAAAAATAAATACTGTTAATACAAATATGCATCAACAACCCATAAAAAAATGTAGACAGAGCCAAGGAAATCGTGATATAAGTTGAACCAATACATATGCCACCAAGATTGGATCATCCAATCTGTATAAACTGTGTGCATGTATTATCCAAATGTTTTGTCACAATGTCAGAGATGTTAGAGACATGTATCATTCAAAGAAAAATTGAGCACAAGCAACTAAATACACCATCTACATATCATATGCCAAACAACCAATCAACATCCAATTTGCACATCAAACCATGTCATCCTCGAAACCAATCTACACATCATATAGCTTGTCAATGTCAATCAAAGAACACTATTGTGAGAACTAGTTTTTTCATCAAGGACAAACATCACAAATACATCAAGTCAACATCCTCTATTGCGGAGGCTAGGACTATTAAGCTAACTCTCCAAAAGTATGAGGCAATGTCTGGGCAGCTGGTGAGCCTCCCCAAGAGCACAATCTTCTTCCTTAATACTCTGGAGAGAAGAAAGCAAAGAATTGTTGCTATCCTTCAATGTTCAGTGGGCTCTCTTCCGTCAAATTACCTTGGTCTACCTCTTGGAGCTAACTCGTCTCATGAATCCTTTTGGAATGGCTTGATTGATAAATGTAATGCGAAGTTGGTTGGTTGGAAAGGTGCTTTACTTAGTCAGGCTGGCAAATTGGTGCTCATCAAGTCAACTTTATAGAATCTCCTAGTGTATGCTCTCAACCTCTTTCAAATGCCTCGTAAATTCTGGGAGAAAATTGAATGTATCTAGAGAAGGTTTCTTTGGTCAAGAGTGGAGGACAAGAAGAGATTGAGACTGGTGTTATGGGAGGAAGTGTGTTGGTCTAAATACCATGGGGGTCTGGGTCTGTGCAAAATTAAACCTTTCAATTTGGCTCTTGTAGCCAAACAACTTTGGCATTTCCTTCATGGTGAAAAGGACTAGGTGGAGATTCTAGCTTCTAAATATCTTGCTCGAGTGGGTAAATTTCAGGAGTATTTAAATGAGGACTTCTCTCCTCCCTCGGGCTCCTATTTATGGAACTCAGTGATCATATATAGAGCGGTGATCTCTACTGGTTTGCAATGGTTGATTGGGGATGGTCGTGATATCCTCTTCTGGGATGATTGGTGGTTTGGGCATTGTCCGTTGCACGATTCTTAGTGGGTGACCCTTGGAGGGATCTATGCATTCATGAGTTTGGGAATTTTGTGGCTGACTATATTGTGGATGGGGAATGGAGGGAGATCCATGATGTTTTTCCAGTGCTGATGGATCTGTATAATGAATTTTCTAGAATTCATATACCCATCTCTCCTCAAAGGGATATGGTGATTTGGAGACGACTCTTGAATGGGATGTTTTCGGTGGCCTTTGCGTTTAAGTTGTGTAATGACTATGGATCCTAGGCTGCCTTGGGGTCTAGTGTGCTCTCCGAGGCTAATCCCCAAGATCAATATTTTTATGTGGCTTGCGGTGCAAGACAAGATTTTAACCATTAATAATCTATGGAAGAGGGGATTTTCCATGCCCAATAGATGCTACCTTTGTATGATGGATGTGGAGGATAGTTATCATTTGTTCATTGGCTATAACTTTGCTAGGGAAGTTTGGTCCCTCTTTCTCAATTTGTGGTGAATGGATTGGATTTTTCCTGTGTCGGTTTGGGATCTATGGCTTCAATGACACGATCCTTCTTCTAATCATTCTTTGGCTTTTCTTTGGTCGCTCATGCTTCTACATATTTTCTGGAGACTCTGGAAGGAGAGGAACAACAAAATTTTCAGGGATGCTTCCCTCTCTCCTCTCTCTCTTTTTTTCAAAATTGTCTCTTCTATTAAGGAAAATTTCAAGCTGGTGGTTGACAAAATTGATATTCCTGGAAGAGTGAATGTTTCAGATTATGATGCTTCAGTGGCTTCTTATTGGAAGCATTCTTGTGATATTGCTAAACCATTGAAGAAGGCTAATCTTAATAAGGATGGGGTGGTCTGGTTTCCTCCTCCACCTGGCTGGTACAAAGTCAACTTTGATGGTTCTGCTAAAGGTAATTTGGGTCCTGCTAGTTGTGGGGGAGCGTTACGAGATCACAATGGTAGGTTTGTTTTAGCGGTGGCACTCCCTTTGGGAATCCAGACAAACCACTTTGCTGAAGCTGTTGTAGCCTATCATAGCATCAAGTTGGCTAGAGACTTGGGGATTTCTAAACTTTGGATAGAAGGGGACTCCCTAAACATTGTAAATTTCCTAAAGAAAGGATCTCCCCCTTCATGGTCTATTAAAAATTTAATTATGGATGCCATATCTTTAAGTGATGAATTCGTTGAAATTTATATATCTCATGCCTATAGAGAGATGAATTTTGTGGCTGATTGGTTAAGCAATTTTGGGGTGACATTGGTGAGATTGTGGGATGTTAATGATGTCCTACCTATTGATTTAAGCACCCTTATTCATAATGATTCACATTATCTCATTGGTTGTGTCCACCTCCTAGGTATTTGGAATACGTTGGTATCATGAGTTTCTCTGCTTGATTAGACTTTTGGCACAGTTGATACTCATTGGAATTTGTGATCTTCTTCGGCTAAGTTGTTTAAGCCTCCTCTTCATCATATCTATTGGTACTACCTTTAATTTCTCCACACGCTTTCTAGGTGTATATCCTCCTCTTGCCTCTTGCTCTCATTTTCTACGATTTCTTCCTGCAAGTTCTCTAATGATGGGTGGGGATAGGTGCAGAATAGAGCCTCTGTCTTGTGATGACATTAAAGCCAATGCCAATGTCTGGAAGATTCTTCAAAGAGGAGGCGTCACTCTTTTTATGGAGAGGTTGAATGGCTTTAAGGCTAGTGTGTCAAAGGATTTTGTGGATGCATGGCATGTACATGTGTTGAGTATGTTTGGTAGGGATACTACCATTAATGAAGATTTTATTGCAGAAGTGACGGGATGTCGATGGAAGGTAGGAAATTCTATAGGAATAAGAATGTTTCACAGTCGGCTAGACAAAAATTTCTCAGGGAAACAGAACAAGCCAAAATGGTCATATTGGACTATGGGAGTTATGATAGGACTAAGATAAAACCCATCTAGTAGGATGTTGTGGTGTATCTGATGCGGTACTTCACCCTAGATGGTAGATACATAGCATTGTATGGTCACCATTTCGTGTTGTTAAACCACTTTCACCATGGTAAGCTTGTGTCTTTCCCGTTTTACTAGTTGATGTCTTTGGAAGAAGGTATTTCAAATTTTAGGAAGAACCCTAGAAACCCTTTTCTGCATGAGGGCTTGATGTTGCTCATTATTGATTTTATCAAAGCTAATTGTATTACACGAGCTCCCAAGTCCCCTATTTCTAAAAAGAAGGGGAAAGGGAGCATGAGATGATAGATTGAAGAGATTTCAGAGAGTGAGGGGATGAAAATGGATGAGGAGTCGAAGGGTTGGACCAATGCCTATGATACTGACTTGGATTACATGCCTTCGTCTGGAGGTGTGAAGCCCTCAACTTCTAAGGAAAATATTCTGCGTGTCAAACAAAAACTGAAGGATGCCTTTGTTTATGTTGCTGAGTATGGAATTTCTGGTGGCAAGAAGGCCAAGGGCCGAGCAAAGGATGTGGGTGAAAAATTTAAGGAGGTGGTAGAGAATATCCAGGGTGATGGAATGAGGAATTCTAGTGATAGTGGGTCCCCTGCGGTTGGTAAGGGGAATTTTGTGGTTAATGTGGATGACTATGCTAAGGTTTCAGAGTCCAATGATAGGGGTAAGGCTAAGCTAGTATCTGGGGAGTTTCAAGAGGAGGATCCTCTGGTTGGTTCGCATCAAGGCAGGGGAGTGTTTTGGGGGGCTATGGATTTTACGTACGCATCTGGGTTGGTGAAAGAAGGGGCATATATTTCATTTAATTTGGTTATGTGGCTCATGCAAGAGGTGCAAGACCTCCACAACAAGCACGACACCATCGCCCATTGCAACATTTCCACTTTGCGTAGTCTCAAGGAGAAGGAGCCTATCTTCAGGCTAACTGGGTCATTGAACTCCAGTGTTGGTTGTGTGGTGGACAAGCTTGCTAATTTGAAGAGAGATTATAGACCGAGGATGGATTTGCTGGAAAAACAAAATAGACAACTCCAAAAGGATGTGGACACAATTATTAACATTAGCAAGGAGAAATTGGAGGCCTCGACTGAAGGTATGATCTTCCTCATCCAGAAGGCTAAGGAATTGATTGGTAGAGGTTTGTTTAATGAACAAATGACTAAGGAAAGGGGGGAAAATGTTGTTATGGACATGCATACCACATATCTGGAGGCTGGGTTGAGTGTGTGTACTCATAACAAAACCAAGAAATGCAAAATGGTTCCTAGTCATGATGTGGAGGAAATTATGGAGATGCATGATAGGCTGGTGACAAAGGATCTGGATGCAGCAAAGATTCTTAAAGAACTTCTCTAATGGCCATTTGGTGTATTTTTTTGTTTTATGTTTCCACTATTTATTTTTGTTGATGGTCTACTAATGTTCTATTGTCAACTTTTTTTTTGTTGGTTTTGGGTGGGCAGTCTATTGTCTTATCTTTACTGTCACTGTCTCTTTTTGTTTAGGGTTTCATGCACCCTTCAAAACCTATTTTTCATTAATAAAAAACAAACACGTTACACATTTTAATGGCAGGAATTAGATGCAACACGTCTCTAATATAACACTCTATAATATAACACTCTATAATATTTGGTTATATTACATCAAAAAATGGAGATGATTACACATTGAAGCATGTATTCATATAAGCTTCAATTATAATATAGCGATGTTTTTTATAGAATATTTGTATAGACACAATATACTATTTCCGATTACAGAACAAAATGACTCTTACATTCCACCCAAGATATAATTTCTAAGAACCCTTTACAATGAACAAAAAGTCTACTTATAAAGGTGAAATGAACATACAAGATTGTGAAGATTGTCACCCTTTACATTTGACAACCACAACCCTATTAAAAAAAATGGGTGTAAATACTTGTAACAATTAGGAACCCATTCAACAACTTGAATTGATAAAATTTGTCGATGTTGATGTAGTGGAAAACTTGTGAACCTGATCCCATGCTAAAGACATGTAGGAAAATCTTGTAATATCTCGATGACATGGAAAAATCAAATTCTCCCATTATATTTTTCTAACCATGATGCATACATGTATTTTGTAGGCCATTAAAATTCCAAAAAAAATTCAAATTTATTTGTATGGGTCACATATATTACATCTAATAGTTCTTTTTTTACTTGATGAAACTATTGAGGCATGACTCTAACCTCAACAATTTATTAAAAAAATTATTACACAAAACTGAGTCTACTTCATCACCTACAACTATTGATGCACACAAATTAGGAAAAATTTCATTGAAATATGCCTTCCAATTATCTAATGCCTCTATTTCCCCACTATCATCCAAACTTTTTCACATCAAAATCTCCTCTAAATCCTCAAAATAATTTAATTTCTCTTTTAGAAGTACATCTAGCTTAATTTCTCTTTTAATGTCACTTAACAACCCTATCACCTCGTATATACTTGAAAGTTATGTATGCAACATTTGGATCAAATTTTGTATCATTAAAATACATCCTATTAGTGGTACACGTGAAACCCATGTACTCAAAATATATTTCAAACTATTTTAATTTTTCACATGGCTATAATATGTTATTCTCAAATTATTGTAATTATCCCATGTATCATTTTGCTTATGCAAAATGCAAGATAACCTATGACCCAAAATATTGTTGGCAACATAACCAATATTTTTCCTCCCTTCCTCTTTTGCTACCTTCTCTTTCTCCTTGCTTTGCTTCAATTACTCCAATTTTAAAATTCTTAACATAAATGTATCCCTATCTTGTTGGGATGTGCCTCCTAAGCTAGCTTTAATAGTTGCAAGTTTTTATGTTAAGCTTTAAGAGTTGCAAGTTTTTATTTTATGCTTTAAAGAGGGAGAATCAATGATTTTACTTTATTATACTCATACATTAGCTTGATATGATTTTTTTTTTACTTCTCAAAATCAATCTATAACTTCTTGGTTGTTGCTTTTTGAAATAGGATTGTGCTCACCACTATATATGTTGTGTGAGGCATTGTGATGTTACCTAATCTTTCGACAATCAAGTTACTTATGAGCTCATTAATATCCCTTACTACTTGAGGGTTCGTATTTTTTGGGGTTATTTCCTAATTGTCAAAGCCTACAATTTTATCTAAACCCTAACACAAAGTACAACTCTTTAGCTTGGTCCTCTAAGGCTAGTACACCTTCATCAATATATTACCTTCTAATTATGTCAAGGGAAATTATTGATGTTGTGTCCCATATAGGAAATAGTAAACAACAGATCTCCTTTACCATCCTCCTTCCCTCTTTAAGGGTGATGTTGACATCAAATTCAACCTCTTGTATAAATTTATTAATTACTTCTTTCATTTCCTCCTCACTTACATTTTCATTCTCTCTATTCAATCTTTACAAGAATTTTTCTATTTTATTCCTAATCAAGAGAATTTTGAATTCCTTGGTTTTAAGAAATTTATCATCTATCTAGAATTTAGTGTACATTATAGCTCTCACATCATTTACATCCTCTCCTGCATATTCAATTACTATTAACATTCTCTCTAGGGGAACATTATTTATCTCCATTATTTGAGGGGAAGTAATAGAATTTTGTATTTCTTATATTTCAATTAGATTTTCACCAATATCCTCTATCATAGAATACTCAACCAATGGTTGAAGTACTCTTTATCTCTTTCTCTTATATTGAGGGGGGGTAACCTCTACACTTATTGTCATTACCATTTTTTGTTGTCAATCTATCTAATCTACTTATTTTTCTTGTTGAAGCAATCTTTCTCCAATTTTCTTTAAAGTTGTTGTAGATGGTTTAAGGTCAATGCTAGCAAAATTATCTAACATCTTTTGCATTTTGATAATAAGTTATTTCCAAAAATTTCCCCTTATAAATGTGTATAGTCATAAAATTGCACCCCTTGCAATTTCACATACATCTTTGCATCCACTTTGGTGTCCACTCCCTTAACATCTTGTGTAGGCTCATTTTAGCTCTTGCATCAGCCTTTTTCCCTCTTAGGATGCTCAAAGGCTCGCTTTCTAGCAGCTACCCTCGTGCGTCTACTTTGTGTTGAACCTAGTGCTTTTCTCGTTTGTGTCATTTTGTAGCATGATGTTTCTGGACATTAGTGCGTCGCGTAGACATCCACGTGCCGCGCTAGTGTCCTGCGACATTTCAATGTTCAAATGACCGCTTCTGAGCATACTTGCCACTTGTCACCTCCTTTGGTCGGTAGTAATGGCTCGAGATGCCTTGTAACCACCCGAGAAGCTTCGTTTTGCTTCTCTTCTCTCCTTAAATGCCATATTTTCAATTCATTTTCACTTCTAGCTTCATTCTAGCTTTCCACTCTCCAACTCTTGCTTGCACAACTTCATATAACTTGCTACACCAGTATTCTTACATCTTTTCAAGCTCTCTTTGCAACATTCTCAAGCTTTTACAACAATCCTTACAACACTCTTGGCTCTTGCAACTCTATTTCTCTCTCCATTTGGCTTCTTTAATCCTTGCAACTCTATCTCCTTCACTTCATGCTTGTGAGCATCCTGGGATTTCACACATCCCCTGTTTATTGCATCCTTACTTTGTGATACAGGTTCTCCTCCTTGAGCGAGGATTGATTTTATCACTCACATTTTATGATATTGGTTCTCCTCCTCAAGCGGGGTTTGCTTTTATCACATCGTATTTGCTTACTTCTCTCACTCTCTCTATCTTTTGGCTATCCGTGGAGGTGGGAACACCAAAATGGGGGTTTGATTGAGGCAAACCCCTATACAACCCCAACAATTTCTCCATATCTTATGCATGTAGGTATTGAAGATATTCACGTGTTGCAGGCTTCATTACTTGGGTGGTTGTAAACATTTCCTTTCTTCTGCTTATATCTATCATTTCTACTTCACTTTATTTTAGTTCTCACTTTTTGTTACTTTCCTATATTCTAGAAGTCCCTAGCAATTAGAATAGAAGTAGTCACTTTGTTATTTTCTATGATAGTCTCACTTTCTGGTTCGTACGAGGCGCCAATGCACCTCTGGGAAACCAACGTGTTGCGCTGTCATCCATAACCCATGCTGCCGTCCTTTGGCCAGAGCTTGTCAGTTTATCCAAAGAATCTTCGTGACCTACTCTTTATGATTCTAGAACTTTTGCGAGGTAGTTTAGGGTAGTTCACCCCGCGAGGCTCTCTGAATTAAGATAAATCGTGAGTAGCAAATCCCCCTTCTCTACATTTTGGTGAACCTGACGTGAAGAGGGTATTTTTCAAAAGATTAGGAACTTATTTACCCCTACTTGGTGGGGTCATAACTTTTGACTCGGTGCTCGGAATTCAGAACTGTTTGCACCGTTGGAAAGGTCTCCTAGATAACTAGTTCAGTCCCTAAAATACTATGCCTTCAATTATCAAATCTTAAGGACCGACGCAAGTTTCGACCTCAAATTCCACTCCGAAGACCTCCGAAAATGTGAATTACTAGAACCTAGAAAATACCAAAAAAATTAGAAAATCTAGATTTTCAAATTTTCTTAGTTCTATCACCAAAATGAATTTAATATCTTCTTTTATTAGTTCAGTATCTAATTTTTTTCAAAATGTTAATGATATTCCATTTCATGCATGTGATAGTGACTTGGCTTTGCCCATGCCACTTTGTATCTGTGATCCTTCTCACGAGATTCCTCCTGCTTTGAAGGATATCTTGTTGCAAGATGAAATCATTGATACCTTTCTTAATATTACTCTACCTTCTCTTCATTCCAATGCACTATCTTCTAGAGATGATGCATTATTGAATGACAAATCTTTTCATCCCAATGCACTCTCTTCTAGAGACATTCCATTGGTGAATGATGAATCTCATCTTTATTCTAATACACTCTCTTCTAGAGATGATGCATTAGTAAATGATGAAACTCCTTCCAAATTTGATCTTGTTTGGATTGATGTTGAGAATATGTCTTCAAATAATTCTACTAGTTGTGATGATTTTGTAAATGTAATCTATGTCTTTGTTGCCCCTCAAAGGCCTAAGAGATTGGTCATTTACCTAACTCTAACTAGTCCTTCTCCTAAAAGGGTTTGTTCTATTAATGGTGTTCCATTCGATAGTGATTCTCTTGATCTTTCTAAGGCTCCCTCTTATAGAGCGGTAGCCCATACTTTTGAGGATAGAATGAATAAATAACCAATCCTTCCTCAAGCACCTAAACCTACAACTAAAGCACCCAATGATTATGATCTTGTCGAGCAACTCTGTGTTACTCCGACTAAGATCTCACTGTGGGACTTGCTTCAGTCTACTATAGTTTATTAGGGAATGCTTCAGGAAGCCTTGCAAAAGATTGTCTTTCCTTCTTCCGCTAGGTCGGGAGATGTTGATGCGATGATGGCTTATATTCGTACGAATTTGTCGAGTATTACATTCTATTCACAAGAGCTCCCGCCTCCAGAAGTACAGAAGCAAGCGAAAACTCTAACAATCATAGTCAACATTAATAAAATTGGTATTAGATGTACTCTCATTGATGCCAGTTCGGCGCTCAATGTATGTAGCATTGATCTATTGCCTAAGATTAATATTGACTCATCTTCTCTTAATACTTCTTCTATTGTTATTCGTGGGTTTGATAATGTTGGTTGACAAGCCCTGGGCATGATAGTCTTTCCTTTGAGGTTGGGACCCATTATCATACCCACCCTTGTATATGTTATGTCAGAAAAGCTACCATATAACCTTCTTCTTGGTAGACCGTGGATTCATGCTATGGGTGCAGTCCTGTCTACCTTGCATAAATCTATTAAGTTCATTTGTAACAACCGAGTAGTCACAATTAAGGCTGACCCTGAGGCTATGCACTTATGTGAAATGGTAGCTGTTGGTCAGGTTTCAGTTGTGCCTACTCTTATCCCTTCAGTATCTTCTAATGTGTTGATGTTTACTCTAGCATCACCTACTACAAAGGATACTCTTGAGATAGATGTCCCTAAAGAAGATCCTTCTAAAGAAAGAAATCATAAGTCTACTCTTTCTACCTCTCAAAAGAATGCATGTCTTGGTGATGATTGGGGTTCCTTAGACTTTACATACTCCTTCATTAGGGAATATAAATTTGATCCAATCCATTCAAACCTTCTAATAACATCGTCCACACCTGCTATCAAAGATGGTTATTCTTCTATATCGCGAGGTAGTGTGAGCAATAATTGTAATGTTCTTAGTGTTGATTCTCCTTTTGAGGAAGATGATTATGCTTCTGCTAAAGAGGATAATATTGATAGTCCTGATGATGGTGATCCCATAAAGGAGTGTGATCCCCATTGTTGGAATAATGCTATCTATGAAGATCCTCCTCAAGATTTGCAAGTGTGTTATGGCCCCAACTTTAAGCTTGTATCTAAATATGGTTATGGGCGTAAAGGTTGTGGGTGTAACGAACAATGCATTTAGGTCCCTATAGAATTCACACCCTGTAAGCATAATTTGGGGCTTGGTTGCTTAAATTAACAATCTAAACAAAGTCGTGGTTGAGTGACATGAATTCTTCTCAACCTTGTTCTGTTGAAAAGATTCATCCTCCATTGTCTTCTATCTTCATGTCTTCTTCTTGTGAGCAATCAAGATTTTCTTCGCAAGAGAAAGGGTTTCTTCTTGCTCCTCATCCTTTATCTGAGCAAGAGCATATTTTTTGCGACTTCTAAAATCCCGCTTAATCACTCTTCCTTCTCCTACTCGCAAGAAATATCATGCACATGATAAAGAAAAAAATTCTTTCTGTGCATACCATCGAGTGCTTGGCCATTCCACTAGTGAATGCAAGGCCTTGAAAGATAAACTACAACTTTGTGATTCAAGTGCCATCACTCATTTATTTGATGATGCACTTGCTTCTTCTTCGAATGACAAGTTATATCGATTTCTACCTCTATCTTGTATGTTCTAAGTATCTTGCATGGTTCTCCTCCCCTGTATGTTGGGGGCAGTGATAACTCATTTTGGAGATGTGCATCCCTCTACTAGACCCATCATTCTCTTGAAGGGTTCTCGAGGGACCCCCTTTGAAAGCTTTTCTCTCAAATGAATTCATTGGTGTCTAGCTTGGGGGTCACTTTTCAAATAGTGTCTCCCTTGAGTGGACCCCTCTTCTTTTGAAGGGTTCCCAAAGGACCCCTTTGAAAGCCTTTCAATTCGTTGACGGTCTACATGATTTTCTGCTTACTTGCCTACATGGCTGCTTTTGCTTTGTAGGTGCGCTTATGAAGCCACTTTCTGACTCTACAGAGTCCCCTTATTTGGGTTTCCTCCATGTGAGAGATCTTGGGGGATACCTCCCTACAGGTCTACGAGTCTGTAGGGTGCTTCTTCTGGGCTTCTTCCATGTGAGAGATCTTGGGGGTTGCTCCCTTGCAGGTTTGTAGGTCTATAGGGTGCTTTTTCTAGGTATCCTTCATGTGATAGATCTTGGAGGACACCTTCCTTGTAGGTCTTCAGGTTTGTAAGGTGCTTTTCTTAGTTTCCTTCATGTGAGAGATCTTCAAGGACACCTTCCTTGTAGGTCTACGGGCCTATAAGGCACTTTTTTCTCTGGGTTTCCTTCATGTGAGAGATCTTGGGGGATACCTTCTTGCAGGTCTATGGGCTTGTAAGGTGCATTCTTCACAGGGCTTCCTTCATGTGAGAGATCTTGGGGGTTTCCTCCTTGCAGGTTTGTGGGCTTGTAAGACACTTTCATCCTGCGGGATTTGTCCATCATTGGTCTATGGGTCTTCTATGCGCTTTGTTCAAGCTCTCCTTGGGCTTGAGGACTTGTGGAGCCATCTCTCTTGCAATTTTCATTTCTTTCTAGCTTCTCCATCTCTTTCTTAAATTCTCTTTCTTCTCAAATTGTATATACCAGATCGATAATCTACATCTTCTTCATCCTGTGTATATTCCCTTCCTCTCTTCATTTTAGAATTCTTCTAGGTGTGTTATCTCTTAATTTGGGGATGACGCATAGTACTAAGACACAATTCTACATCGAGGTCTCTTTCACTTTGCTAAATCAAATCCTTTAGCTTTTCATGTTCTAACATTGGTTTTGGTGTAGGTTTTTTTTTTCTTGTCTAATGCATTTGTTTTGAAAGTCTTCAGCCTGGGGGCAAGCTTCCTTGGTTCAAAGAGTCATCTACTTCCTCTACAGTATCCTTTTGGCATATGATGTTATTTATGTTTAGTAGATTTCCTTTAGTATGCATATTAGCATAGATTCATATGCCCGCTAAAGTGGGGGAAAAATGTATAGTCGTAAAATTGCACCCCTTGCAATTTCACATACATCTTTGCATCTGCTTTGGTGTCCACTCCCTTAGCATCTTGTGTAGGCTCATTTTAGCTCCTACATCAGCCATTTTCCCTCTTAGGATGCTCAAAGGATCACTTTTCAACAGCTACCCTCGTATGTCTGCTTTGCGTCGAACCTGGTGCTTTTCCCATTTGTGTCATTTTGTAGTGTGATGTGTCTGGACACTAGCACACTGTGCGGACATCTATGCACTGTGCTAGCATCCTGCGATGTTTCAACGTTCAAATGACCGCTTCTGAGCATTCTTTCCACTTATCACCTCCTTTGGTCGGTGGTAATGGCTCGAGATTCCTTATAATCTCTTGGGATGCTTCTTTTTGCTTGTCTTCTCTCCTTAAATGCTATCTTTTAAATTCATTTGCACTTCTAGCTTCATTCTAGCTTTTCACTCTCCAACTCTTGCTTGCACAACTTCATATAGCTTGCTACACCAACATTCTTACATCTTTTCAAGCTCTCTTTGTAGCATTTTCAAGCTTTTACAACACTCTTGGCTCTTGCAACTTTATTGCTTTCTCCATTTGGCTTCCTTAGGCCTTGCAACTCTATCTCCTTCACTTCATGCTTGTGAGCATCTTGGGATTTCACACATCCCCTATCTATTGCATCCTTAATTTTTGATATGGGTTCTCCTCCTCAAGTGGGGATTTCTTTTATCACTCACATTTTGTGATACATGTTCTCCTCCTCGAGCAGGGTTTGCTTTAATCACATCACATTTTCTTACTTCTCTCACTTTCTCTATCTTTTTGGTTGTTCGTGGAGTTGGGAACATCAAAACGGGGGTTTGACTAAGGCAAACCCCTATACAACCCCAATAATTTATCCAGATCTTATGCATGTAGGTACTGAAAATATTCACATATTGGAGGCTTCATTACTTGGGTGGTTGTAAGCATTTCCTTTCTTCTCCTTCTATCTATCATTTCTACTTCACTTTATTTCAGTTCTATCACTTTCTGTTACCTTCCTGTATTCTAAAAGTCCTTAGCAATTAGAATAGAAGTAGTCACTTTGTCATTTTATGTGACAGTATCATTTTTTGGTCCATACGAGATGCTAGCACACCTCTGGGACACCAACACACTGTGCTGTCATCCATAACCCGCACTGTCGTCCTTTGGCTGAGAGCTCGCCAGTTTGTCCAGAGAATCTTCGTGACCTACTCTTTTTTATTCTAGAACTTTCGCATTGTTCCTTGAGGTAGTTTAGGGCAGTTTACCCCGTGTGGCTCTCTAAATGAAGAGAACTCATTAGTTGTTTTCTCCACAAAATGGCATCCTTTTTATTTCGCTTTATCTCTCCTAGGAGGATATGAAGCCACTTCTCCTTCTTTTCTTGTACCTCTGCATCAAAAACACAATTTTTGATCAAGTAAATTATTACCCATTATAATCATGGTAGAATGAATATTTCCATGCCCCTCTTCTAAAATTATAAATATAATGCTTAGGACCAAGAGTTATCTTCTTCTCAAACTTAATTCTATATTCTTGTAATCTTGGTTCTAGAAATTCTAATACCTCCTTGGGAATGATTGTGAAATTTGAGAAAACATTGGTAAGTAGGAAAAAATGGCCTTTCTTTTGTGCTCTAACTACCACATCATTTCCAAAAGGGTAGTTTTATAAGGAAAATAATTTGGCAAGATGTGAGGCTCTACACTTATACCATAAACCATAATAAATACAATGGTTGAATATAGGAACTAGTCAGGCTAGTTATGGTCAAAACCATTCTTTGGTAACCTATCCTTTGGCCTAAAAAATCCATAACCTTATTAGATAATGTGTTTCTATGATGGTTCAAAAATATCAATGCTACTTGCACAAAATGTTCTTCAAATAGAACATAAATTGATTATTTGTAGTACACATCCCAAATGTAGTTTTTTCCTTGAATTGGCATGGGATATCCTACATAATTTTAGATCTACAATTGCAATTCCTTACTCCAAATCTTCTTACCATTATATATAAAAATGTGGCATAACATTGAATACCACTTAAAGTGTAGGACCCTATCATTAGTTTTGTAGGAAACCAATTCCTTGTGGATGCCCTTAGTAATGTAGGTAGCATATTTAAAATTCCTATTTAAGTTTTTGTGTTAAATATCAATAACCATCATCATCACTTGTGGATGGGAATTTGAAGCTTGAAATATATTTTCAAAACTTGACACAAAGCATATTTTATCATAATAAAGTATTCTTCAAAAATATCTAAATTTAATGGATCTATCTTATCTTTATTAAATGATGAAATATTGTTCTAGGGCCTCCCTTCATGTGGTATGGAAACCACCTTATTCTATAGCTAAACTAGTCCATTCTATACTCCTTGATCAATTCTTTAAAATTTATTAGAATAATTTTAGTAATGTTGAGGTTAAAAACCTCATAGATCAACTTTTTTTTTCAAATCCATCAAAGGCACATCTTCAAAATTATATAGATTTCTTGATTGCACATCATATTTGCTAAAAATGGCCTTTATCAACTCCACATTGATAAAAACATTGGGTACCACCAGTCTCCCCACATCTAGATTATAGATGTTGGATATGGGATGGTCTACAATGCTTCACCTATGATAATATTTGAATAAGTCCCATCATTGGACATGAATTATAGAATCTTTCATAGACTTGGATCTATCATGGATTCTATAAAATAGAATCTCACAGTCTTTCCCTTGTAGATGAGTTGAAAAGCCAACTTAGAAAATCTTTCTCAAGCCCACACTTTGCATTTATATTGTGATGGGTGCCTTGAATTATTTTAGGGTTTTATAATAACCAACAAAAAGTCTTTTAAGAATATAAATATACAACTACACCACACAAAGATACCCTATCATTTGAGTACCCTTTTCAATAAAATAGAGAATAAATTAAACTTATTTCACAACACTAGGAAACCCTAATTTTAAATTCACTACATAGAGATCACCACGACTTCTCACTTTGATTTTTTTTGTTATAATAGTTTGATAGAATGAATTTAATTTATTGCAATTAGAATATTTAAATAAACCATATAATTTCAACCATTAATGTCCATACAAGTGAGACCAAAGAGCTTGGCATGAGCCATTTACCCATTTGAAAGTGGGTTTCAGATCAATTCTAAAAGATTTTTTGTCAATGGTTAGCATAGATGGAAACCATAGCACAAAATATTTAAAAAATAACTTGCAAATTTTTATTATGAAAGAGAACTACACTAAAATAGTGCATCAACAATTTTTCAAGAATCTCTTAGTCACAAAATTGACCTTATAGAAAATACTTAGGCCTAATACATAAAATATCATATCAACCAACTTGGGAGATAATGAAGGGCATGCATCATTATAGCATGTCAGTGACATTACAAAAATTGTGCAGGAAAATTTGTGATGTGAAGGTATAATGGGTTGTAACAATATGTTGATATGTACATCAAAATATCTTGTCCTAACTTGGTCACTCATGAAGATACTTGAAACTAATGAAGAGAGGTCACATCATCCCTTTCCTAGGTTAGGAAAACTCATGCCACCTCAACAAACCAATGTAATCTTGAATAATAAACTTTATACAATGTTGCACTATAAATAGACAATGTGTTACAATGGGAGATACCAACTATTGATTTATTTTAATTAGGAACGAACATGAATAAAGAATTAAAATATCTTGGACTCATTTTCTATGGATGAAACTTTTCATGATAGTGCACCATTTCAAGTTGATAGTAGAGAACACCTTTCAAATATTCACTACAAAGAGTAGGTGTGTTGCTTTAGGAAATTTCCTTATGTCAAATATTGACATTAGAAACCAATATCATTTAAAAAAAGGTCAATGAGGATCCATGTGTCAAAATTGTGCATCAGTGCAAATTGAATGGAGAATAATATTTTCAAAGTTTCACAATGAGAATAAATTGTGCTAAAACAAGATAATACCATGTGTCTTGTTAGTATGGAAGCACAAGTTCATAACTTGATGCTCTAAGAAAATCCACAATACAAAGAGAAGATGCACTCTAACAAGAGGGTGTCACTTTTCACATGGTTTCATCACAAGATTATCATCATCAAAAAAGGTAAAAAGGGGGAGAAATGTGTCATCATAGCATGGTAGCATGAACTCACAACCAAGCACTTAAACGAAAATTGTGCTATGAAGAGGAATCAATACAATCAAAATATGCCACATGGACAAATGCAGGTTCCACCAAAGGGTACACATCAAAAAGTAGATAAACACACACTTAAATACCTAGATGAAATGTATTGTCCAATAACACTATTCAAGGGGCTAGGAAAATGATGAATCCCAAGACACAAAAAGATCACTTAAGTGAATCCAATAGGCCTAATCAGTCATCATCAAAATAGAACACTAATACATACATAAGCCAAAGTTTTGGGGTTTTAGGACCTTGAATAAAACCTAGATAATTTTCATATAAAACCTTGGAAAATTGTAGTGCATAAAAGTGGCTCTTGTTTAGGGATTCATATTTTAGTGGAATATGGTAAGGATTCAAAAAAACGTTGGGATGCAAACCAACACAAACATAAACAAAACAAAAAGAAAAGGGAAAAAAAATTTACTAAGTCATAGATAATTATAGTTATACAAGACCACACAAATGAAGACAAAAACCTAAACTAATGCATATGGAAAAAAGAGAAAAAGCTCGAGAGAAATATTGTTCTAGGAATTGTTCATGCATAGGTAAAAAATCTCTAGCCAAACTTTTAATGAAATATAAGCTCTCTCCATGAGAATTCACAATGGTGTGTAGTCCCAACTATAAGGGATCAATTTCCCATATTTACCCTTATCTTTTAATCTTGCATTCCACATCAATACCAAATCACCATTTTCAAACTTTCTAGAATGTGCTATTTTTTCAAATAGATACTTGACTTGTTGTTTCTTAATGTTTACAACTTGAGCTTGTCTTATTAGTTAATTAAGTTTAACTAGCTAATTAACCTTGTTTGCCATACTATCACCAGTCTCTACAACAAATTCTTGAATGAATTTTTATACATGCAGAAATTTATTCATAGGTAGGATTGCATCCATGCCATATAATAATTCATATGGGTATTTTCTATTTGACTTCTTGGGGGTAACTCTATTATCCCATTAGGCTAATTTTAATTAGGAATCCCAATATTTCCTATTATATCCCACCATCATTTTTATGATCTTTATCATAATTTTATTACTTGATTCAACTTGACCATTTCCTTAGGCATGGTAAGGTGATGAATGAAAAAAATTGATTCCATAATCCAAGTAAAGATTAGAAAAAATTGTTGGTGTGTTTGTAAATAGATTTTTAACTTGAAATATTTTATGATTTGCTCAACAAAAAGTGGAAAAATATTTTCCAACATTTGGAGAGATTTCTTATGTAATCACAATCTTCCTATATGTTTGAGAGGGGAAACACCCTTGTATGATCTTATTTTTGGATTTTTGAAAGTACTTTTAATTGAAATGAAAAGAAATCCCAAACCACAAATGTACAAGTGTTATTATAGGTTTTGACAAGTTTCTTAAAACTTAAACAAAATTATTATAAATATTGAAGACCATGTATACAAGCTTCATAATGATTGTATATTTCAAATGACAACACATTCAAATTGAGATAACAAGAAATGAATATGTTTTCAAAAGTAACTCATCAAAGATTGACTATTTTTTTTCACAAACAAGATTTAGGATAATAAAGGTCATTGTCAACTTGACATATGGAAAAAAACAATGATAACACATAAAAATCCATGAATGCACATCCAAAAATACTCTCCATTATTTTTTAGAATCATACAATTCCAAAAATCCCTTATGCAAATTTGTGAAAGTACCCCAAAAATTCCCCTTATATAATGATCAAAGCTCTATATATAGGCTTGGTTCCAATAACTAATTCGTAAGTAACTAATAACTACAAGGATAACTACCTTTTTATAATTTTGAAAAATTAAAGAAAAATTTAAGCTAGTTAAGATTCCCTAAATTTCTTAGAATTAAAGTCTATTTTCTAACTTTGGTTACAAAGTAGTGACATAAGTCACATTATTGACTCAAAATTAATATGAATTAAAAAATAACCCAACACTTGAATTTATTACGACACTCATTTCCCTTTGTCTACTACAATTTAGTTCTTTCTAAAGAAGTCCCTTACATTGCATCCTAGTTCTAATGAAGAGAAGACTTTGCTTTGTATGCTTTGAAAATCTTGACAATGGAAACAAGGAATTTATTCCTAGGAATGATGATATTAGTCATTACCAATACCCAAATACCTTGGCTCTTCTGAATTCTTTCCAATTCATGATGGAAATCATGCATGTGACTCCTAGATGTATCTAGAGCTATTGAAATGCCACTCAACTTCTTCATTATTTTTGTGTTGAATTCTTTCTTGTTAAATAATTCTCTATCAATCATGTCTTTGAAATTCTTCTTAAGAAATTAAAATTCATCCTTTATCAATGTGTTTGGATTGACTGAAAGAAAATAAATCTAAACCTTAGCCTTCAATTGTTCATAAAATACTAATATTTTCTCTTGTTTTGTTGATACTTGACTCATACGTACTAGTTGCCAATAAATCCTCTAGAGATGCACTTATATCTGTTGAGGGTGGGGATTTGGTAATGAGAGGGGGGGGGGTCAAGAACTTCATGTGTAGGAGATAAAATAAGAATTAAATGAGACACTTTTGGGATCACCTCATCACCCTCGAGGTCATCCTTAGATTCTATTGAATCCCTTGTTCTATATTCTACCTAAATGAGTTGCAATGAACTTTTCTTGATTTTGGACCTTTTATTCTTCACCTTTTGATCATTGCCACATGTATTCTTGAAATTAATTCTTTTTTATGGGTCCTCATTGTCACCACCTCCTTGACTATCCTACTAATAACTAGAAGTCAAGGTAGAAATTTTTGAAGGGGTAGAAGAAGTAGTACCCTCTTTATTACCATTCTTTTTTGTTGAAGGCTCTCCTCTACTTGGCGGATTAGTGGAACTTGTCTCAATCATTTCTTTCTAACCCAATCCTTTGAGATTTTGAGCACATAATTTGTTCTCTCATTGATCTATTTTATTTCTTGATCCACCTAATTTATATATGGAAAGGGTTGAATCTAGATCTTTTCAAAATATAAAGGATCAAATAAATACACTTCATCATCATCGATCTCACCTACATACCAATAAAGTTTGAAGTTTGTGATTTTTTTCAGTGGCAAACTCATCCAATCTCTCATCTAAACTTCATAATCATCTTCACAATCTTCCTATAAAACTTCAATATTTGGAAAGTGATATTACCTTAGACCCAAATTCAAGTTATTTCTAACATATCCTTTATTACCAAATAGGAACCTCATGTTATAGAAGAATATATTGATCTTTACTAGTGATCTCTCATTATTTTGAGCATTGAAAGAAGATTTACAACTATAATTATTGAGACCAATAGGAAAAGGAACCCCATTATTCTTTCCATCTTTGCATCTCTTGTTAACCACACTGAGTTGCTTGTAGAGCTTTATCAAGATGAGTTTATCATCTACATACCTAGGAATTTTTTATGGGTATTCATAAAACCTTCCAATTCAAAAATAGGTGAACTTAGGAAATTGTATGAAATAACTCCCATACTATTTGAAAAGAGTTTTTTTTTAAAGATATTATGAGCATAGTGTTTCCTTAGATCTCTCTCATTTTTAGTATTGTAAAAGCATCATTCACTCTTTATAAGTTCTTATAACTATTCTTCAGTTACAACTATGTATAATAGTTATAGATATGAATTGTATTATCATTTATTTCTTTGGTACTAAGCCCTATGAAAATATTGGTTTGACTCAAACTTATCAATTGATCATGCAAATTATCACTAATAATGCCACCCCAATAAATGAATTGATCTCCTATACATAGGACCATGATGAAAATGAACATCCATTTTCAAAATCAATTGAATTTCAATTTCCCACTAGTTGGTGAAGAAGAAATATCAAATTTGCAACATCATCAATGAAGAGGGACATATGGAGAGCTTGTGGAAGCTGAGACTTACCTCCTATGTTACCAATAACCAATTTTTGTGTATGATGTTAAGACATTAATTCTTATGTTTACTAAAGTATTGATGAGAAATCTCTTTGTTAATGTAAAAGAAATAATCTCTTATAGGAAACCTAAAGATGATCTCAATGGAGACACCATCTAACCTAGCCACTAGCTTGTTATTAATGGTTTTGATTTCTCTGGACTTAGGGTTATATCCTTTTATGCATTTTAACACCAGATCAAGACATTGGATTGCCACAATAAATATTGTAAAATGCGCTAATCAAATTTCAAAGATATTTTGGGGTAAGGGTGGCCTCTTTCCTTCTTCCATGGACTTATAAAATTATTGTATGCTGATGTAGCCTAGCTCGGTATCTAAGACTTTTGGAAGTGTACTTTCAAGTATGAAAAGAAACTCAGGATATTTGTACTTCATGATTGTAAACTACTATATATTTTGACTACTGCTTTATCTTTGTTCAAAAACTATAAAAAATAAGTGGTTCATGTCCTTTATATGTGCATACATATTCTACATGCATATATGTATAGTATTTTCAGATAAATACTTGACAAGAATCACTTTTCTAGGACTAATCAATCGATGAGAGCACACTTTCTTTTAGGTATTATTTCACATGACTTGCCTACTATTCCACATACATGACCAACAACACACTACAATCCCAAAAATACTTTCAACAAAAACATTTCCTCATGAATCCTATTCTATATGCATGTATGTCACAAGATTTTAATTAAAACTTCTAACATAAATCTAATTTTATTATGTTTTGAAATTTTTTTATAATTCATTCAAAGTTCCCTTTGGCCTAGGTTAGTATATCATTGGTGTAGGTTGTAGATCTTGGCATTACCTCTAACAAATGCATCCACTTGAAAGTTTCACAACATTTTCAAAAATCCTTTTGATGCATATCTTTACGATCTACATTACTTGAGATAACATGTCTTTAAGGCAATCTATCAAATATTTCACAATTCCTTGTCTGTGTTCCAAGCTCTACATATATTTCTATCAAAGAAATCATAACTCTATAATATCTAACAAAACCCCATTTTTATGATGCAAATATTACAATCATTGAATTCCATGAGATGATACTTCTTTGAGGTGTGTTTTGTAGGTTATGAACATGCTGGTGGAGTCTATAGAATTTAAGATTTACAATCATCAAGTATCATGAGATATGATTGAGGAAATTTTTTAAACCTATTATTTGGAGCTAGGAGAACGATAGTACGGTTGTGGACTTTGACTTCACACCTGCTAAGTCCACATGCCTTGTTGAAGAGATTCCACTTTTGTGCAACATAAAGAGAAGTTGGAAAACATTATAGAATTTTGGGTTTACACCTGCCATATTTTCTTGCAAGTTCTTAAAGCCTTTTCCACAAACCTATTTTGTGCATATCCTACAATCATTGTACACCATGAGGTGACATTTATTTAAGGAACTTTTTCATATAGTTTGCATCTTCTGGCTATGTGTCCATGTGTTGTGAGCTTAGAAAATACTTTTTTTAATTGGAATTCAAGTACTAAATTATATAAAAGGAAATTTTTTGGTTACGATATATATGTGACTGGGGTGGTCAAATTAAAAATAGAATCCCAAAATAGGCACAAAAACATATCATAGCCATATCATAGTCACGAGATATAATCAAAATAAAACATAGTCCATCATTACTTGATTACATAATATTCATTTCTCTTTCTCACTGAAAATATTCTTGGTCATCTTGTAGGATTCAATCCTAGGAAAAGCTCCGAGGGGTGGAGATATACGCTCCCAACTATTGGTACCAAAGTTTTGATGTGTTATCTCTAGATCTCTAACTGTTGCGTATCTTTTGATCTCATATTGGTGTACCTTAGAGTACTGATTCTAAAAGTCCATATATTCATTCTTGAACTTGTTGTCTATATCCACCAAATCTTGAGGCCAATAGTCTACTTCTTTAATATAATATTTGACGATTGGAGCATCTCCTTCATCAAGTATCTTCATAAATCTATCCGCTGACATCTTCAAAGTTAAGGTAAGCTATTCCATAATCAACAAAAATGTGATTCTACATTTAGACTTAGTAAGGACCATTTTACTACCTTGGTAGAAAGTTCTCATTCCTTCTATTTTACAAAAAAGCACAAGATCTCAGTGGACAAGACAAACCAAAAGATATTAGACTTAGCTTTCAAACCTTCAACATAGCCACTGAGAATTTTAAACCAAGATACTTTATCCCTACTATCCCGCCCAAGAAGATTACCCATAAAAATATACTAGATGACACTAGCATAATGCCAATTAAAAATATATGTTTTAAATCTTCAACATCATTACATACAAAATAGACCAAGTTAGAGGGACCACAAACCAAGATTTTTAACCATAACAACCATCTAAAGCAAGATATTTTTGGCTCAATCCATTTGGACCAACAAATTTTAACTAATTTGTGCCATCTACTATTATTAAGATCAAGATTCCAAGACTTATTAACATGCCCAAGTATTTCCTTAGAACAGGTTAACATCTTGTATAGGTTGATGGATTTAATAGTCAAAATTTGAGAGCCATCACTCCAAGTAAAAAAGTCATAATCCTCTTCCTTGTTTATCATTTCTATAACACCATAGGTTTTATTAATATAGAGTATGTTATTTTTTATGATTCAGGTAGGTGGAACTCATTCTTTAGTTGTTCCCAGCTTTTAACACTTTCATTATTCAATATATCATGAAAACATTTGATTCCATTCTTAATCCACTTGAGAGAAGAGCACCCTTTAATGTGTTAGCTCTCAAAAATGCAGGTATGGGTACCTCAAGAGGCTGCCAATCTCTTGATATGTATTAGGGTAACATACAAGGTTAAATGATTTAAACTTTCTACTCTTTAGGTGCTGCTGGACCTAGGCGGGTGAACCTAAATGAGTGAAGCAGGCTTGGTTTTATGCTTATTTCTTCGAAGTGCTTTTCCCACAATGGTAGATGGAGGTGGAAAAATAAAACTAAATTTGGTATAAATTGTATAGCAATATTCAAGACTAGATCCTAATATGTTCAGTTAACAAATGTACAAAATATGAATGAGATTAAGTAATGAAAGAAAGCAGAGATTAGTGCCTTATTGGGTATGCCGAGTCAAGTGAAACCTTAAATGAGCGACTTCTTTCTGGAGAACATTCAAATCGTTTGGCATATGTTTTGTTTATAACTTGTATAAACATGCAAGACTCTGATTATTAAGTTCTTCTTACTGATCCAGATGAATTTCCTTGATTACTGTGATTAATTAAATGGATTTAATCCTTCCTTGAAAGAACCGATCAACCAATCACACAGATACAACAAATGTGCACTGATAAACTGAACATAAACTTGTTATGTCAATTTAAATAACCAGACAACATCAATCTTGGAGACAACTTGAATAATACTTTCAATGAACACAACAAACAATTGACACCAGAAATACACCAGCATATTAAATGATTCTCATTGATATCTCCATAATTTCAAAACATGCATCATAATCTCAAATTTGCGAAAACATGGTGTTTTTCTGTATTCTGCTATCTATCTTCTATCCTATTCTACTTATATCAATTTCATTTTCAAAATGGATATTTATACATCGAGTACACAAAAGGATGTGTCCTTTCAGAAATGTTATAAGTTCACATAACAAATAGATTAAAAAATGATTAAGCTCTGTTTAGCCACAAATGAATCTTAGTTAGATGATCCAAGTAATCCCGACGCTCATGTGTATCCGCATCTCCGATTGTGTTCCAGATTGAAATCTCCATCTTAATCATTTTTTCGTTCTGCTCGCTCGCCTCATCTAACGTCGTTCCTTCAGTAGTGGCAACCTTCAACATTTCACATAGCATCAATTCATTCTCACTTTTCCATCTAGCAACTTCTTTCAGTTTCCCTCTATCATCAGAAAGTGCGGTTGATGTCTTCGTAGCAGTATCAATCAATCCTTGTGCATCTCCCTACAACTCATCATGGAAGTTTCGATGCCTATTTATAAAATGAATAGCATCTTCAATTGCTACACTATTAGTAGCATCTCTTCGGCTCACTTCCTGAAACTTTTCCAAAATTCATTCATTCATCCTCTCATGCTCTCTCAATGCAGCAAGTGTATGGGAATACTTTCCCCAGAGCTTACTCAACCAAGATGCTAAACCATCCTGCCTCTTTTTGATTATGGCCACAACTGCATCATATTTTCCTTGGGAATATGCACTTGACCCCTCCCAATGATCCTTTGACTGAGAACTTTCACCTCAAGTAAGCATCCTGGGTGTTTTCATAGTAACACCTACTAAATCCTTCAATCTGTCATTTTCTCTCAGCATCCTTTCGTTATTTAGTTTGTACATTTCCCTTTCTTTTATCAACATCTGAATCTGTGCTTTGTTCTGCTTTGCAATATTTACTCCAATTTCTGCAGTAGCCATAGGATCAGCCTCTCCAACCTCTAGGTTCATGACATGGCCAAATGCCTTTTCTGTATCAATAACTACTGATTTCCTATGGGGTGGGTACAAATCCCAAATCATCAATGATCCTTAATCAGTATTATATTTGGATCCTGCATACACTTCTGTTACCTTTTCTTTGTCAAGCTTGTGTGTAGCATTACTGTCCTTCAAGAAACTATCAAAGACAAATGCAGAATTAAGATCAAGCCCAGGAGAGATCATGAAACCAACATTCTCCAACATTTTACTTCCCTTTTCAGGGGTCATACCTGTCAGCTCATCATCCACACACTTTCTCAATTGATTCAATAATTGTTCTTCATTTCCTGTAGTGACATCATCAACATTTTCTCTTATTTCCTTTCCCTTCTGTTTATACAAAAATGCTTTGAATTCTGGGGAATTTATAAACTCATCATTTGAAACAAATGATCTATATTCAATATCCTTGCATCTGCTTCACCACTCTCTTCAATGTTTAACTCTCTGGTTGGGAAAACATAATGCTGAGTCCTCAACCTGGACACCTTCTCTGGTTTGCCTTGTGGCACATTATCTTTAGGTGTCTCCTCTTCTCCAGAAGATAATAACTCAACATCCTGCAATCCTTGATTATACTTTTCAACCACTATCTCTACTTCATCTTCATCCAAATTCCGGATCATATCATCAAAGGGATAAGGTACATGTTGATACCCTCCAAAGTTTATCTTCATTTTAGTAGAATTAATATATCCCTTTGGATCAAAGTTTTTCCTGAGGGGTCCTCTCTTCATGTTATAATGCAACAATTTATCAAGGATCAAATTGTATCCTTCCTTAGCCAATACAGTGAAATCACCAAAGGACAATGTACTAGGCATAAAGGCCTGCTTCCCACAAGAGCTGAAATTCAGCACACTGCAGTAATCCATCTGTCTGACAATCTCCAAATATGCAGCTCTGTTTGGAACCATCTTTGGAAGAATGAAAGGGGCATCCTCAAACCCATAAAATCTGATCACGGTAACTCCCTCCAAGCAATACCAATCTCCAATGTGTTCCATTTGGTGAGACTCTCCCCAAAGTACTTTATCGGTGTAAATTTCACTTTCGGCGGAACTCACGCTGAAGACTTCTTTTCTTGCCGATGCATATCTCTATCGGTGTGACTTTTGAGTAGGCAAGACTACGTGACTTCCTCCTGATAGCTTTTTGATGAAACTCCTTTGCGCCTTATCGACAAGACCCAACACTTTCGGTAAGACAATATTATGATAACCTTTTGTTTGGCCGATACACCACTCCATGCGCTAGTCGGTGAGACATACATGAGTTCGTTATGACTAACATTGATAACAATTCTCTTGCTGATATGACTTTTTTGTCACCAAAACAATAGATGTGTCCTACTGATAATCTGCAACAAGTATACATTAGTGAAAAAATATCATAGGTCGGGGAGACCTTCACCCTGTCTTGCCAATACGGGTAATATAATGAAATATCAAGGACTAGATGGATTCAAATGATTCATGTGACAAAATATAAGCAAGATGTTATGAAGAGGGAATTTTATACTTATGATGAGGACTCATTTTGGAAACTCATGAATGCAATTGATTGTGAAATTTTCAAATTTTCAAAGTTCTAACAGTGGCTCCGTCTAGGGATGAATGATTGTGAGATCATTGCAAGGATCTAGATTTCTGGGTGAGTAGACCAAACTCAAGGTGATGGATTAAGTGAGCAAGTTGGAATGAATGGAAATGAATGTGACCCTACACTACTATACATGGAAAAATTATTTTGAAAGAAGGAAAATTAGGATTGTCCATGTACTGGCAAGTCCTGTTCCTTCTATTTCCTAAACTACTATGAATGGAAGATAGAATTTTGAGAGGATTGTCAAGGATTGTCCATGCACTGGAAACCCTTAATCCTTTGTTTTGTTCAAGAGAAGAAATGCTTCATAAATTTCCCATGTACTGGCAATTCCTGATCTTCACCAGCCATATTCTGTAGATAGTATGAATCTTCACCTTTCTTTCCAACAACAACAAAAGGTCCCAACCACAAAGCTTCAAATTTCCCATGCTTGCTCTTCTCCTGACACCTTGCGTTCCACATCAGTACCAAATCATTTTCCTCAAATTTTCTATCTTTTTCCTTTTTATCAAATAGATACTTCATCTGTGTCTGTAACTTTATGTTTTGATTTTGGGCAACTCTCCTTATTTCATCAAGTTCAGCTAGTTGCTCCATTTTCTCCTCCATAGGTTTTGGAATATCCAAATCTTCCTGAAGGACAAACTTGTAGACTGGTAACAAATTCTGTAAAGGCATCCTGGCTTGTGTTCCATACACCAATTCGAATGGGGATTTTCCAATTTCCTTTTTAACAGTGATTCTGTTAGCCCAAACAACCAATTTCAATTTTGAATCCCAAGCTTTCTTGTTCTGACCTAGCATCCTTCTTATAATCTTCAGAAGACTTTTATTGCTAGACTTTGCTTGATCATTAGCTTGTGGATGGTAAGGGGTTGCATAAGAAATGGTAATGCCATATGTGCTACAAAAATTTCTGAATTCATCTGATCTGAAACACATCCCATTGTCAGTGATCAATCTTATTGGTGTACCAAATCTGGTAATGATGTTGTCCATTAGAAAATTTTTCACAACTCTACTTGTAGCTTGTTTAGTTGGGATTGCTTCAACCCATTTGGTAAAATAATCAGTGGCCACCAGTATCCACCTATGTCCACCACTTGATTTTTCTTGTATCTCTCTAATGAAATCAATTCCCCATTGATGAAAAGGGGCATCAGCCTGCAAGGGTTGAAGTGGCAAAGCTCCCTGATACTTCAGTTTTCCAGAGAATTTCTGGTAGGCTTCACATTTTCTTACATATGTAAAAGAGTCATTAAAAACCTTTGGCCAGTAATAACCTGCCCTGAGAATTTTATGCACAGTTGTCTTTGTTGAGTAATGTCCTCCACAAACCCCTTCATGCATTTCACTTAAGACATGCCTGGCTTGTGATTCGTCTAGACATAACAATAGTATACCATCCCTATTCTTCCAAAACAAATCTCCATCCATGAAAACATACTTAGATGCCTGCAACTTCAATGTTCTTTTCTAGCTGTCATTCAATTCCTCTGGACACTTCAAGTATTTTAGATAATGCATGATATCTGCATACCATGGAGTATGCTCAATGCTCGCAATTGTAGTCTCTTCTTCTACATTGCAAATTTGATTTGCTTCAATATTCGCTTCTGCCATCAACCTAGCCAAGCCCTGACCTCTTACCAGTTTAGTAATTTGTATATCCATGTCAAACTCTTGGATTTTGTTAATCCATCTGCATCTTTTTCCTGTTACTTCAGACTATGTTAGAATATCTTTGATAGTTGCATGAGGGACGTAAGCAACCACCTTTGCTCCAACAAGATATGGTCTGAAAGCTTTTATAGCTTTCACTAATGCAAATGCCTACTTTTCCATTATGTCATACTTTAATTCAAACCCTTGTAATGACTTACTGAATAAAGACACAGGCTGTTCATAACCATTCTCATTCTTCTGTAACATAACAACAACAATAGTGTGCATTGAGGTGAAATAAAATATCTGAAAAGGTTTTGCGAAATCCAAAGATTTAAGGATAGGAGCTTCCTTGATGGCCCGTTTGATGGATACAAAAGCTTCCAAGGCTTCTGCAGTCCACTCAACTTTTTGTCCTTTCTTCAACATTTTTGATATGGGTTTGATGATCTCAGCAAAGTTAGAAACAAATCTCCTAACAAAATTAATCTGTCCAAAGAATGATTGTATAGCCTTGACAGTTTTAGGGAAAGGAATTTTATCAATGGCCTCAACCCTCTCAGGATCTATCTTAATCCCTTCTTTTGAAACAATATGTCCCAAGAGCTTACCTTCTGTGACTGCAAAATGACACTTCTTAGGGTTCAAGCTGATACCATACTCTAAGGCTTTAATAAATACCTTTTCCAGATGTTGAACATGATCTTCAACCTTCTTTGAATAAGCAGTCAGGTCATCCTAATACACCACCTTGATAACATTGATCAAATCTGCAAATGCCACCTCCATAGCTCTTTGGAAGGTTGCTCCTGCATTGGTGAGACCAAATGGAATTCTCAGATAAACATATGTCCCCCAAGGAGTTGTAAATGTCGTCTTATATTGCTTAGATTCTTTGACCTTGACCTGGTTATACCCTGAAAACCCATCCATCATAGATAACAGTTCACACCCTGTTACCTTATGCAATATAGCCTCCATATTGGGTAGAGGATGAGGATAATTATCTTTGAGGGATGCCATGTTTAGATTTATGAAATCTACACATAGCCTGATATCTCCATTTTTCTTTCTCATAGGGACCAAGTTTGAGACCCACGTTGAATTCCTGATTGGTTTAATGATTCCCCCATCTCTGAGCTTTACCAATTCCTCCTGCATCTTAGGCTCCAATGTTGGATTTATGGGTCTTTTCTTTTGTCAGAATGGCTTAGCATCTGGCTTCAATGGTATTTCATGCTGAAACAAATCTTCCCTGTATGCTTTTAAATCTTCATAGGACCAAGCAAACACATGTTTATATTTTATCAGCAACTCTATCAACATTCTTCTAATTGTAGGGCTAATTTTCTTCCCTATGTACACCTTTCTTGGTGCAATTTCAGTTCCCAAGTTAATCTCTTCAATATCTTCCCTTTTAACTGGTGTTTGCTTCATCAGAGACCGATCATTTCCATCATACACCCTCTCCAATGCCAATAAGCCTTTAGGAAGCTTATTTGTTTTAAACTATAAGATCTCCTTCCCAAATACTATTTGCTTCCCATCCAGTTCCTCAACAAAGGCATTGAAATCAATTTCTTGGGCTTCATATTGGTCTATACAGTGGAGGAATTTCAAAAGGTTAGTGTCATCATTAAAGACCTGCCAACTATATATGTTATCAGGGACTGCAGGCCTTGTCTTGAACTCAATTTGTGACACTCCAGCCAATGCAATGTCATCTCTTTTTAGTGCTACATTTGCTAAAAAATCTACCATTATGTTCTTTGACCTCTCAATCCACTCAATTGAGAATACATCAAATAGCTCAATTGTGTCCCATACAACATTCTTGTATTGTTTCAATCTTTTATGTTTTGCTGCATATTTGGACTTAACTTGTGAAACAACCAACTTAGAATCCCCTAGGACAACCAACAACTTGATTTTATGTTTCACAACTATGTTCAAACCTGTCAATAGAGCTTCATATTCTGCCACATTGTTTGTACATTCAAATGTTAACAGGAATGAATACTTAAATGTAATACCTTTAGGTGAAACAAACACAATCCCAGCTCCATTACCTTCTTGGTTGCATGCTCCATCAAAATACATTTTCCACACTTCATTGCAGTTTTGTGCCACATGCTTTTCAATTTGGTCGGCATTGACTAATTTCGGTTGGGCTGATTCTATCTTAAAGCTTCCAAGGTCAACATCACAAAAAAAAATGATTTGATCTTGTGGTACATAGTCAACAACCTGGTTCATCCTTGGTTCCCTGTATAACTTCACCTCCTGACCATTTACTGGAATTGTTGCATAAGAGAGATCAAACTATACATTTCCACCAACCGCGGCTGTCCACTATCTTGATAGAAGCATCCCAAACTGAGGAGGGGTGTCAATTACTGTTATGTCAATGTTATAGGCCACCTGAGGATAAGCAACCAACTTGAATTCGACATCCTTCATTATACTCACCACAGGAACAGGTCGGTTATCCATTGCATAACACTTACCTCCATTTGTATCCACCCACATGCCAAGCTGTTTCATAATCCCTACTAGCATTATATTTATGGCAGCTCCAAAGTCTATCATGCAATTCCTCAGCAATTTTTTGTTTATGAGTAAGGTAGTGAAAAAAGGATCAACCTGTGGGGGACTCAATAATGCATTACTAAGGCACACTTTTGGGATATTCACTTTCTCTTGCTTATTTTTAGTGGCCATCTTACTTTCTGAATTCATATGTCTTTCCTTTCCACTTGTTATTAATTAGACAAAACTGTCTCTATATTCCTTAATTTTCATCATCTCTAGTAGTGGAACATACATCTTTACCTAAGATAAAGCCTGAGTAAAGTCAAAAGAAGAACCCTCCACTTTAACCATTTTCTTTTGCTCTAATGTTTCTCTTTTGTTTTCTTCCTTCTCTCCTTTACTTGGCTGATCAGGCTTTTGCATTTCTTTGTGTAATTCTTTCACTTCCTCCTTATGGACAAGCTTCAGTTCACTTTTGTCATGTTTTTTATTTTCTCCCTTTTTCGCAGTTCCTTGTGTCACCTTTTGCTCTTTCATAAAGATTCCCCTGGGGACACCTTCCTTCTCATTTAATGTCCTATTTCTCAACCAGTATTTACTCTTTGCTTCTTCAACTACAACAACAGTTAATCTCTAAATCTTCTCTTCAGTAAGTTTCCTCATACTATATTGAGTAGGTACTTCAATAGAATGTGGCTCTGTATAATCTTCTTCAGAGTCAGAAAGGATCTGCTGCTCAGCCATGTGGACATTATATTTTTGATTTGAAACATCATACTCATAACCTTCATCCTTTGAAGATGAGTATCTCTCCTCAACATAGTAAAAAGTATTTGTAGTCAAATACACTGTGTGATCTTCTCCACTTTTTCCCATCAACATTCCTTCTTCTTGCATTCTTTGGGCTACAACACAATAATCTGGGGAATGTGGCTTATCACAAAATTCACAAAAATAATTGCTATTTACCATATAGGTTCCCTTCTTCCTCAGTGGATCAGGAGTTTCTTTGTTTCTAGGCCTATCTGTTATAGGTTTTCCATCTTTCCAATTTGTGTTATAAGGCATGTCATGTAACCTCGGCCTTTCATTCCTGTATGTGTTCTCCTATTTGTATTGATAATTATTGGTTTGTTGGGGAGCCCTATGATTGTCTCTTTTATCAATTATCCCAACAACTCTCCTATTGTTTTCAATTGTTAATGCTGTCTTCTAGGCTTCAGCCAAATCTCTTGGGAACCTATTTCTTAGTTCATACCCTGTTTTAGGATTGAATGTATTCAAATAAACACTTAATGCCATAGAGTTTGGCAATTTTGATCCAGGAGGTATTTTGTTCTGCAGTTTATTGAATCTTTAGTTGAAATCATAAATTGAGTCATTCTAATTTTTCTGAATTCACATCAATTCATGAAGAGCAACATTAGCTGCGCTTTGATTCCCATATTGCTTGAGGAATCGGTCCTGAAATTTTTGGAGAGAATCAATAGAGGTTGTTGTTAGGCTGTTGAACCAATCTCTGGCTTCTTCAGTAAGCGACATCATGAATAACCTCATATTTAAATCTTCATAAGGTACATCCAAGTCTTGAATGAAGGCATTGAAATTCCTTAAATGGTCTTCAGCAAAAATTGCACTACTCCTTGTAAACTTAGGCACCAGACCTCTCCAACTGCTATCCATAGGGTAAGGGTATAATTGAAACCCTGCCAAATCAAATTGTCTGATCATTGTTGTATACTGGTGAGGGGGAGGGTTAGGTGGATATTGATACATTGGGTTATTATATTGTGTATTATGATGTGGCATATAATGCTGACCATGAGGTGGATGAACATTTGTATATTGTGTGGGAATATGGGGTGGATGATTTGGCTATCTGTATTGATTCCCTACTTGATGGTGAGGAACCCTTGGTGGATCAGAAGGCCCTGCACCATGATTACCCTACTTATGAGGTGGTACGTACTTTGGGGGGCAACCAGTTGTTTGAGTAATGTTCTGAGTTTTTTGCAGTTTGAATTCTCTCATTGCTTGTATCATCTGGGCCTTCTCCTGCTCTTCCCTCTCCTTTTTCTGAGATTCAAACCGTGCTTTAACTTCTTCATAGGTTAAAGATTCATAATTCTCTTGAGGAGTTTCATGATCCATAGGTTCCTTCTCATTGGACTCATTTTGATTACCCTCCATTCCTTGATCATATTCGTGTTGACATCTGAGTCGTTCAGCTTCAAATTTAGCATGCCACTCTGCCGGTTTCTGAGGATCGTAAAAAGGATTTCTTTGATCTTCTGGGGTACAAGGTTCTGCACTTGAATTATCTCTCCATGTATCATAACGGTCATATGTTTCACCATGTGGTATTGATGATTTGTCTTTGTTCATCATGCACATGTCTTCACTTATCCTTTTACCCTTATCAACCCTATCATCTTTGTGTGTCCACTTACTACTTCCAGTAGGGGCTCCAGTATGACCTCCCCTATATTGAGATCTTCCATTCATGTTGCAATGTTTTATCAGAGTCGCCACACACTTTCTTAAAAGTGAGAAAAAGTTTGTTACTTGTTATTCCCAGCAGAGTCTATATAGGATTTCCGACTCTATGATTAAGGCACAAATTCTGAGTTAATTCCCTAGCAGAGTTGCCAATTTGTTAACTCTCAAAAATGCAAGTATGGGTACCTCAAGAGGCTACCAATCTCTTGATATGTTTTAGGGTAACAGACAAGGTTAAATGATTTAAACCTTCTACTCTTCAGGTGCTGCTGGACCTAGGCGGGTGAACCTAAATGAGTGAAGCAGGCTTGGATTTATGCTTATTTCTTCAAAGTTCTTTGCCCACAATGGCAGATGGAGGTGGAAAAATAAAACTAAATTTGGTATAAATTGTATAGCAATATTCAAGACTAAATCCTAATATGTTCAGTTAACAGATGTAAAAAATATGAATGAGATTAAGTAATGAAAGAAAGCAGAGACTAGTGCCTTATTGGGTATGCTGAGTCAAGTGAAACCTTAAATGAGCGACTTCTTTCTGGAAAACATTCAAATCTTTTGGTATGTGTTTTTTTTATAACTTGTATAAACATGCAAGACTTTGATTATTAAGTTCTTCTTACTGATCCAGATGAATTTCCCTGAATACAATGATTAATTAAATGAATTTAATCCTTCCTTTAAAGAACCGATCAACCAATCACACATATACAACAAATGTGCACTGATAAACTGAACATAAACTTGTTATGTCAATTTAAATAACTAGACAACATCAATCTTGGAGACAACTTGAATAATACTTTCAATGAACACAACAAACAATTGACACTAGAAATACGCCAACATATTAAATGATTCTCATTGATATCTCCATAATTTCAAAACATGCATCATAATCTCAAATTTGCGAAAACATGGTGTTTTTCTGTACTCCGCTATCTATCTTCTATCCTATTCTACTTATATCTATTTCATTTTTGAAATGGATATTTATACATCGAGTACACGAAAGGATGCGTACTTTCGGAAATGTTATAAGTTCACATAACAAATAGATTAAAAAATGATTAAGCTCTATTTAGCCACAAATGAATCTTAGTTAGATGATCCAAGTAATCTCGATGCTTGTGTGTATCTGCATCTCTGATTGCATTCCGGATTGAAATCTCCATCTTAATAATTTTTTCGTTCTGCTCACTCGTCTCATCTAATGTCATTCCTTCAGTAGTGGCAACCTTCAACATTTCGCGCAACATCAATTCATTCTCACTTTTCCATCTGGTAGATTCTTTCAGTTTCCCTCTATCATCAGAAAGTGCAGTTGATGTCTTCGTAGCAGTATCAATCAATCCCTATGCATCTCCCTACAACTCATCATGGAAGTTTCAATGCCTATTTATAAAATGATTAGCATCTTCAATTGCTACACTATTAGTAGCATCTCTCTGACTCACTTTCTGAAACTTTTCCAAAATTCATTCATTCATCCTCTCATGCTCTCTCAATGCAGCAAGTGTATGGGAATACTTTCCCCAGAGCTTACTCAACCAAGATGCTAAACCATCCTGCCTCTTTTTGATTATGGCCACAACTGCATCATATTTTCCTTGGGAATATGCACTTGACCCCTCCCAATGATCCTTTGACTGAGAACTTTCACCTCGAGTAAGCATCCTGGGTGTTTTCATAGTAACACCTACTAAATCCTTCAATCTGTCATTTTCTCTCAGCATCCTTTCGTTATTTAGTTTGTACATTTCCCTTTCTTTTATCAACATCTGAATCTGTGCTTTGTTCTGCTTTGCAATATTTACTCCAATTTTTGCAGTAGCCATAGGATCAGCCTCTCCAACCTCTAGGTTCATGACATGGCCAAATGCCTTTTCTGTATCAATAACTACTGATTTCCTATGGGGTGGGTACGAATCCAAAATCATCAATGATCCTTAATCAGTATTATATTTGGATCCTGCATACACTTCTGTTACCTTTTCTTTGTCAAGCTTGTGTGTAGCATTACTGTCCTTCAAGAAACTATCAAAGACAAATGCAGAATTAAGATCAAGCCCAGGAGAGATCATGACACCAACATTCTCCAACATTTTACTCCCCTTTTCAGGGGTCATACCTGTCAGCTCATCATCCACACACTTTCTCAATTGATTCAATAATTGTTCTTCATTTCTTGTAGTGACATCATCAACATTTTCTCTTATTTCCCTTCCCTTCTGCTTATACAAAAATGCTTTGAATTCTGGGGAATTTATAAACTCATCATTTGAAACAAATGATCTTTATTCAATATCCTTGCATCTGCTTCACCACTCTCTTCAATGCTCAACTCTCTGGTTGGGAAAACATAATGCTGAGTCCTCAACCTGGACACCTTCTCTGGTTTTCCTTGTGGCACATTATCTTTAGGTGTCTCCTCTTCTCCAGAAGATAATAACTCAACATCCTACAATCCTTGATTATAATTTTCAACCACTATCTCTGCTTCATCTTCATCCAAATTTTGGATCATATCATCAAAGGGATAAGGTACATGCTGATACCCTCCAAAGTTTATCTTCATTTTAGCAGAATTAATATATCCCTCTGGATCAAAGTTTTTCCTGAGTGGTCCTCTCTTCATGTTTTAATGCAACAATTTATCAAGGATCAAATTGTATCCTTCCTTAGCCAATATAGTGAAATAACCAAAGCACAATGTACTAGGCATAAAGGCCTACTTCCCAAAAGAGTTGAAATTCATCACACTATAGTAATCCATCTGTCTGACAATCTCCAAATATGCAACTCTATTTGGAACCAGCTTTGGCAGAATGAAAGGGGCATCCTCAAACCCATAAAATCTGATCACGGTAGCTCCCTCCAAGCAATACCAATCTCCCCAATTATGATCAATTGGCCCATTGAAATATTTTTGCCAAAGGAATCTCTTAATCTCATCAGACAATGAATAATTACAAGGATAATGGTACAGTTTGTACAATGTTTTTACAAAATATTCTTCAAAATGAATGAAATTAGCATTGGAAAACCTACTATCCCAAACAACAGTCCACAATTGAACTGGTAATGCTTCACCATCTTTACCAATTTGAGAAATTCTCATTTGTAGAGGCCATACTCCTAACTCCTGTCCAAAATAGAGTACCAGATGCATCAACAATGAATAATGTCTGAGATAAAAATTATATGATCCACTTTTTATACCCATCAGTCTTGAATCAAGCCCCTTAGAAATGTACGAGGCATAGTCAAATGGCCGAGAATTATGATACTGGATATCTGCTGTGATAATCATTGGCACAATTGACATGTATTCTGGGGCATGCATTCCCAATACCTGACAAACTAAGAAGTAGGTGTATTTCACATAGGGTTCAAACAAGTCCACATGATAAGGGGGACCCTCACTATCCTGTAGAGGAACTGGTTTCCTACCTTGTTTGACCTTGTGAATTGGCAGTCTCCAACCCTTATAAATCGTATCCATTCTTGAGAATTCCTTCTCCAAATCTTCATATATGATCTCCTCATTGCAGAACCCTTCCAATTTGAATACCTCACCTATTGCCTCCTTTGACAAATGTATCTGTGGCTTTCCAGATGGGTCACATATAGCTTTGTGTTTCAGGTCATAATGATTAGCCAACAACTTTATCAATTCTACATTTACAAATACATTAGGGCACACTAGTTTTCCAACATTCAACTTCCATGGATTGCAAATTGGTTCAAAATGGTTTCTTCTATGATAATGGAAATTGAACAATTCATATCCCCTTATTTGAGTCCAAATTTCTCCAATAAACTTGTATTTATCATCCAGCCTGTCAAGTTCTGCCCTAAGTTGTGCGAATCTTTTGGCTTTAGGCCCAGAGCTAGGCAATTGGTCAATGAGGTCTTGATTCAATCTTCTTTTTGTGCCCTCATGTTCCCCTTCGTTTTTATGTTTCTTCCCCTTTGTTTGACTACTCTCACCAAGTTTTCTACTTTGAACTTTTCCAGAACTAGGGGACTCCATTCTTCAAGATTACAGAAGTTAAAATTTGGAAGGCTAAGATGCAATTACTTACAGTATACTGCTCGAGCTCCTCAGGCTGAAAGATGTCCTGGTTCCCCATTCACACTGATGACTCTTCTGCTATCAATTCAACACTAATGCGTTTGATTGAATTTTCCCTGTTATATCCGTCGTGCCATTAATGTGTCAGCTGAAGCACGAATGAAAACTTATTTGAAACATACACTATCGCATCAGATGTCTTGTCGGTGAGAGATTTTCAAATCTGGGGTGAAATATTTTTTGCAACATTCATTAAACCTTTCGCCAAGACATTCTCTAGTCTCATTGACATTTGGAATCATACCGATGACTATCGCTTCAGTTTTTTATATCGCTATGTCAATTCCGAGTCGGGGAGATGTTTCATAGAGTTCATTGTGTCTTATCGATATGCACCCTGTAGTAACTCTTTGGTCGCTGAGACATAAACACACTCTTGCTGATGAAACCACACCTCAGCGTGACTTTGAAAATTCGAAAAGACTCATACTGACATCAACTGTCTCGCCGATCCCTTTTCTCCAATGTGTTCCATTCGGTGAGACTCTCCCTGAAGTACTTTATTGGTGTAACTTTCACTTTCAGCGGAACTCATGCCAAAGACTTCTTTTCTTGCCAATGCATATCTCTATCGGTGTGAATTTTGAGTCGGCAAGACTATGTGACTTCCTCCCGATAGCTTTTTGATGAAACCCCTTTGCACCTTATCGGCAAGACCCAACACTTTCGGTAAGACATCATTCCGATAACCTTTTGTTTGGCTGATACATCATTCCATGCGCTAGTCGGTGAGACATACATGAGTTCGTTATGACTCACACCGATAAAAATTCTCTTGCCGATATGAATTTTCTGTCGCCGAAACAATAGATGTGTCCTGCCGATAATCTACAACGAGTATACATTAGTGAAAAAATATCATAGGTCGGGGAGACCTTCACCCTGTCTTTCCGATACAGGTAATATAATGAAATATCAAGGACTAGATGGATTCAAATTATTCACATGACATAATACAAGCAAGACGTTATGAAGAGGGAATTTTATACTTATGATGAGGACTCATTTTGGAAACTCATGAATGCAATTGATTGTGAAATTTTCAAATTTTCACAGTTTTAACATAATGCAAGCAATAGGTTTATTCGAACCAAAAAGATTACACCACACAGATCTAAAAAAATTTATACTATTGTCTTTTCCATTCACCCCATCTTTCTCAACTATTAGTTCCTTGAAAGACCCCCAGACCCTCCAAATATTGACAAATTCCATGGACCTAGTTGGTTTTGTCTCAAATTTCCCAAATAAAATATCTTGCATGTGCAACCCATTCCATTGCCTGGCTCTTTTTGGGATAGCCTCATTTAAGTTATTCCTCATCCCAAGATAAGACTTTTATTATCTACTTTATGGCTAGTGCCATACCTATTTTTGTAGGTCTTTCCGACCTAGGACACCTTCATAACACCATTTCCAATTCACGATATTCCTTATCTTTTTTCCATTACCATCAGAACAAATGAAGTCTCTAATTAGATTTTGGACCTTATTGATTTAGTAGTTAGAAAAAAACTACATTGATGCATAGTATATTGAGTAAGAGGCAATGATTTTTTGCCACACCTACATTCTCCCAGCAAGAGACAAATAGTTGTTATTCCAACTTGTAATATTTTTTTAATTTTTTCATACATCCAGTTCCACATGTCTTTTAGTGAAGAATTCACTAAGAATGGAATCCCTAAGTATCTCACTATTTTATTTGAGTCATGCCACTTCCAAGCAACCTTGGCTGACAAGTTAGGAAGTGCATGTTCCCAACATAACAACAGGGATTTGGAATCAAATTTTTTTAACCCAATAATTGATAGAACACATTAAGCCTTTCACCAAAATTAACCAAATTATTTTCACTCAATTAATGAAAAAGAGAAGTATCATCTACAAACTAAATATTCAACAAAGAGGAATTGTCAGGTAAGGTTATACCTTTAAACTAGGGCCCCAATTTATCTATTCTCAAGATGTATTAAAGGGCTTCTGTGATGATCACAAATAGGGCTAGAGCCAAAGGACACCCCTACCTTATTGACCTACTCAAAGGGAATGAATTTGAAAGTGCCCATTGATTTCAATTTGGGAATTTTCATCCTTAAATAGAATCTTCACCATGTTACAAAATACCCTAGGAAACCCAAAAGTATCTAGCATGGACAATACAAAAGACCACTAAACTCTATCATAGGATTTCTCAAAGTTAAGGAGAAGGATACCAAAATTTTCCTTGCTTCTCTTTACCCACTATAGGATCTCCCAATAGGTTATCAAATTCTCAATAATGTGCCTTCCCTTAATAAACCCAATTTGAGTGTTATTTATTATATCAAGGAGGATAGCCCGGGTAAATCTTCTCACCAAAAATTTTGCAAGAATTTTCTATTAAACATTCAATAGTGTGATAGGTCTCCATTTCCTAATATTACTCTTATCACTTACTTTTGGAAGGAGTTTTATAATGCCCCTATTAATCTCATCTCCAAGTTTACCTATTAAAATAGCTTCTTGGTAGACATCATCAAGATCATCTACAATCCACTCTAGATTATTTTTATATAACTCTATAGGAAAACCATCTACTCCTGGTGACTTCCCATTTTTTAATGAAAGAATAACACATTTAATTTCCTCCTTAGTTACACCTTTACTAAGGATCCTTACCATATCCTCTGTTACTTTTTGTGGTATTATTTTCTTATAGAGATCTTGAGCCTTTTTACACTAGAATGTTCCATCCTTTGCTATGAGGAAACTTTTATAAAAGACAACAAATATTTCCTTTATTTATTCATCCCCATTAATCCAATTATCATTGTTATTAATCGGTCCAACTTCCTCAATAAAATGTTATATCTTCAACATATTAAAGAAGTATTTAGTTCCCTTATCACCATATTTTACCCAATTCAACTTTGGCCTTACTCTAGCACCTTGAGCCTTTTTTATTTGAAACCTTCTAAGCTTATGCTTGATGCCTTTTTCCTTATTAACTAAGTCCTCATTTTCCTTATCCAATTTTATTTTTGATTCAACCTCTAGTAGTTCATCATTTAGGGAGCTTTCTACCCTTCTACAATCAATGCAACATTTTTACCAATTGTTTGTAGTAAAAATTTTAGATTGGAGGTAAGATTATTCCATGATCCAATAGCTAAAGGGTTAGAAAACAATGCTTTTTTGATTTATCTTAGAGTTCTTACTCAATCCATGCAGTCTTGGAGATCTGCAGAGAAGTATTAAGTTTAAGTAGGAACCTTGACCTAACTTTTGCACTAGCCCCCTTGTATTTCAAGATCACTTTTGCTTCAATTGGGTAGTGGTCAAAGAGGGAGATTGGTTTGACTTGAACACAATTTTCACCTTTATTTCTTTCAAAATAGAAGGTTTCCTCATGATCATAAAATCTATCTAGTCTATAGTAAACCCTCTTTTTATCATTTTGATTGTTACACCATACCAAATACTCTTACTATCCTTATTTTTTCCTTCCAAGGGCTCAAATATCTTTAGGAGCTTTTTCATTCCATTCTAGTAAAAATTTTCATTGCCTTTCCAACCCCATGGGTAGTGACCAACCTTATCTTCTTTACATCCTACCAAATTAAAGTCCCTGCCAATGATCCATGGGGTTTTGGGGAGGTTATTAACACACTACCCCCACACTTCAATTCTTTCTCTCTATAATCATTTAGGGCATATATTGAGCAAACACCCAATTTCTTGTTCCCTTTCTCTAATGTAACCCAACAACACCTATTACAAGGAGAACAACCATTATTTGTGTTGGTGTAATTAAATGTGTTGTACCTTGTCCTAGGTCATGATTACACCTTAGTTAAGTTTACTTAGGGACCACATAGGAGGTTGTTGGAAATTTTCCACCTTTGGTGGACTTGACATGTCATTACCTCATCACTTCCACCTTTTGTGGAGATTATCACATTATCCCTTTCCACTTTAGGTGGAGTGATAACTTTTCATAGTTGTCTCATGTCATAAGATTACGACACTTGTCATAATCTTATGCCCTCCTATGTTCTCACCTTGGCTATATAACCAAGGAGTCTCCTATGTACATTTGGACCATTATCTCATATTATTGACATTGAATACAGTTTATTCTTGTCATATTTTCTCTCTCTTTTGTGCTTTCTATTAGGCCTCTAGATCTTGGGTGGCTACCTTCATAGCCAATTCTTACATGGTATCAAAGCTTTTGGAGTGCCTTTGGTTAGTCATTTTGGAGAGATCTTGGTGCATTTGAAGAATGGTGTATTTTTAGATCTATGTTGCAGCAGCATTTTGGAGCATCCTACGCCAAAAATGAGCCCACCATTGCGTTCGGGAGGCTATTTTCAGTCAAGATTTCGTTTCGTTTCGTCCAAATCGGATATTGGGAGCTCCAAATCTAAAATTTTTGCCAATTTGGGCACTTTGTACTCCTCTCGGCGCTGCCAAGTGGCAGCCACGTATTAGTCCCGTGGCCCCACTCAGTTCACCAGCAGCCGCTTCAAAGTTCCGGCAAGACCTTTTGAGAAATCCAGCAATGGAAATAATAATTGGCAGCGAAACAAAATTCAGGCAGTCAAAGGTGGGAAATTATTTCGCATGAATATTCTGTCGTAGATTCCGCGGCGCAAAGCATATTCCAACACCCGTGGAGAATATTCTAGCAATGCGGTGGCTGGCGACGGTACAGGCATACGCCCATCAAATTTAATGCCAAGAATTTCTGACGTCAGCACATTTTGAAAATTTGCAGACCCCTCTCCGTTGAGCTTTTTGATTTTGCAGTTCATTTTCAAAGGCTCATATCTTGGTCATTTTGAGGCCTTTTTTGGTGCAATTTTTTTTGATTTGGGCTAATTTTTTGTGTACATCGTAGTGGTGCAGTTATTTTCTGATTTTGGTGCAAGGATTTTCCAGAAAATTGGATTTGTCACAAGTGTTGCTCAATTGTCACCATTTTTGCAACTTCCCGGGCTTCGTTCAGGCTCATACTGACTCCTTTTCAGGTGCCATTTTTTTTGAAAGTGCATGATTTTTTCTAAAATTCACAGTGGTGCTATCATTTTGTAGTAATTGTGATCAAAAATTGTACTTTCAGCACTTGGTCATTTTTGGCCTATTTTGGCATTTGTAAAGATAAGATCTTAGTTTGATCTTTTGTATCAGTCATTTGAGTCTATTGTAACCTACTTAATTCTATTGTAAAACATTGAAAATCAGAAGCCCACTTTGCTTGGCTTGCAAGTGGCCATTGTACACGTACTAATTATAAAGTGCTAAATCATCTTTTTTGGGGGGGGTTCTTTGATTGAGTGAATTTGGGGGGGTGTCTTGAGTGATTGTGCCTCTCTCTCTATCTTGTTCTCTTTCATTTTTCTGCTATGGGTTCTCCTAAGTTTCCTTTGTTAACTCCACATAATTATGCTTCTTGGAAAATTGATGCATGGAGTAAGTTAATGGAAAAAGGATTAACTCATTATATTGATGGAACTGTTGTTGCACCATCTGATCCTCAAGCTAATCCTGTTGCTCATTTGGATTGGCTCACTAAAAATACTATGGCTCTTGGAACATTAAGGAAATATGTATCAAAAGATCTAATCTTTCAAATTGATAAGTGTAAAACAATTAAAGAGGCTTGGGAAAAGTTTGGTCAATTGTATGGCCAAGTTGATGAGATTAGAGGTTATCAGCTTGACAATGATCTCACAATGTTAGGTCCCAAGAATTTTGATACAATCCAAGACTATGTCACTAAGGAAAATGAGCTAAGAGCACAGCTTAAGGATTGTGGCATTGATAAGAAGGATGCACAGTTGGTCTACAATTTGTTGGGAAAACTTCCATCAGAATATGCAGCATTTGTTTCTAGCTTCCAAACCCATCGCTTGACAGTAGGTAGTTCTTTCACTATGCCTACATTTGATGCTTTTACATAAATGTTGATGTTAGAACAAGCCAAGTTGGTAAGCATGGGGATTCTCAAGTCTTCAAAGTCCAAGGCTTTGGTGGCTAATCAAGGGAATCAAGGGACTCAAGGAAAGGGTTCCAATAAGAAGCAGAAGCAATCTTCACCAAATCCACAAGGAGAGAACCAACAATCTACTCCTCCACAACAAAGCTCAACTTCATCTTCTTCAAAGAAGTACAATAATTCAAGCAAGAGGGAGCAACCAACATGTGCATATTGCAAAAAGTTTGGTCATGAGGAGCATCGTTGTCATGTTAAGCAAATTGATGAGTTGAAACATATCCTTAAGAAGAACAACATCAACTTGCCAACTGCATATCAAGAGAAGGACTCATCCCCTTCCACTTCTTCTAAGGGAAAAGGAACAACTCTCATGGCAACAACATTAAGCTCTTCTCCTTCTTCTACTTCATCTCAACATGAGAAACATAAGGGGCAAGCATTTCTTGCAGTTGCAGATTCCAATTCAGATAGGTGGATCCTTGATTCGGGAGCTTCACATCATATGACTTTGTCCAAGGATATGTACGCTTCATTTGACTCTTGTTCATCACCACCCATTTTGATGGCCAACAACACTTCTTTGGCAATTTGTGGGAAGGGTTCTATTGACGTTGAAGGTGGAGCATTTAATGATGTTCTATGTGTGCCTACTTTGTCAAGGAACATCCTTTCCATCTATCAGATTACACATAGTGGTACAGGAAAGACTATAGAGTTCACACCAGATTCTGTCATTGTTCGGGATTTGCATAGTAGGGCTCTTGTTGCAGTTGGGGAGGTTGATCATCATTCTCGGTTCTACACCTTCTCATATTTTGCTCCTATTGATGATTTAGTTCACCCTAGTGTGGACACACTTGAGGAGATTGAGTATGGTTACTTGAATCTTGGAGTGCGCTCTAGTCCTGAGGTTCTTGAACCTATTGTTGATACTCCATCTTCTATATTGACTGATGTACCTGATGATACTTGTGTTCTGACAGTTTCAGTGCCTTGTGATTTAGTACAACAGTGTATACCTTATCTTCCAGCATCAGCTTTATGGGATGACTACTTGACAGACATTGGAAGTTTGTTTGTGGAATCCTACATTGTAGATTTGGGAGACACATTTGATTACTTACATCTTCTCTTTGATGAAGGTGATTCTTCTTCAGTTGTTGTGAGGGAACACTCTGACCCTCCTCTACATGATCAGTCTTTCGAGGTTGATGTGATTGTGGATGCATCTGTACAACACTTGGAGGAGGCCACTTTCTCTCTTGAGGAGACATCGTCTTTGGAGTATGTTCTACCTACATCCTTGCTAGATCTTGAGTTGTCTTTTTCAGCAGGTGAGAGTGTTGTTGCAAAGGGTTTCTCACAGGTTCCAGGAAGTGACTACATTGCAGCTTCACATGGTTTGGGGAAGGCATCTTTCAACATCAACACAGGGAGCTTTGAGCATATTTCAAAGACTTATTACATTTTGAGGGTTCTTCCTTCTTCACTTGTGGATTGGGGAGACTTCATTCATACACCTTTGGTATTGTTTCTTCCCAAGGGGAGGAGCGTTGTTCGACAATTTTGGAGTAGCTTCTTCATTCCTTCTCGAGCATCTTCCATGGGTGATCATTGTACATTGAGGGGGGGCTACCTTGTCTCTCTTCTTCTCTTTTATGGGGGGGTCTTTTTCCTCACATGGGGTTTTATCCTTCTCATGCTATATTCATAGGCTTTTGTATTTCATCTCTCTTTTGGGGGGTAGTTTTTTCCCACTGGGTTTTTCTATCTTTCTCCGCTTTATGAGAGATTGCATTGTATGTACATGGGTACCTAACATGGCCTTGTAGCTGGGATTGTAGTGTCCCTCCAGTTTAGACATACTGTTTAGTTTGATTCTATTTGTTAGATGCTTAGTTGATTCTGGATACTATGTTGTTTTGATTTTTGCGGATGATACATTGACGTCCTGGTTATTTGGTTATGTTGGTTCGATGATACTGTGATAGTTTCATTCATGATATAGCTTATTGGTTATAATTATTGCTTATGTTATCATGCTGATATGATTGGTCTTGCTCGTTTGTGTCGGTGGATAAGACAGTGTAGCATTACTCATTCGTGAGTACCCTACTACGCTGCAATTCTTATTCACGGCGTGTTTTCTAACATGAGATTATATATATATACATGTTTTAACCTTGATGTTTTCCTGTAGACACAGGTACTGGGTAACAGCTCCACCTGCTTGTCAGGTCTGAGTGTACCCTAATTCATTATTAATATGTTGTCGGAGGTATTGACAGGTCCTTTTAAACCATCGTTCGTTTTTGAACGAGTATCTTTGTGTTACCCTATATAGCCCAATTTGTCTTGTCATGTTCAAATATATATTATTTTGTGTTTGCGTATTTAATATCAATTTTATTAAATGTTTATTAATGTTTATGCCAACGTTTGTGATTTAATTTATTAAGTTAAATTAAATATGTTGTTGAATTTATCAGTGAAAGTTAATTCTTTGCAATGCTTTTAATTAAAATAATATTATTGTTGTTTTTATTGTGCAAATTGAATTGTGTGAAATAGATATTTTTTAAAAACAAGATATTTTCGATGAGATAAGAGTCTCTGATTGTCAGTTAAAGGTCTGTTATGATATTTTGAAGAATGAGTTGAACTGAATGAGTTATTTACAATGCAAATTGATTTTCCAGTTAAGTTTTGTGATTGAAAGGGGAATTGCATGAATTTATATCTTTTGGATTTTGGGGAAATTGTGTGCATTCACGGGAAGATTTCATACGGCAGCAGTTTTTAGCAGCTTTGATTTACGACAATTGTTTTCAGAAGAATTTTTCTTTAAAATTTTGTTCACAAGCGTGTTTTGAAGTTGGCTTGATTGGAATTTCACTATCGAAGTCTGGGAAATTGATAGAGGAATCAGCAAAAGGTTTTAAGTGCGTTTCAGCCCAATTTTCAGAATAACCAGGTTTTCTTCTTTTTAAGTTTTTTGTAAAATTTCATCTTTGAATGCTTGGAAAGATTGATGATGTGTTAAACCTGCAAATTAAACAGAAAATTGTTAGATTCTGCAATCAAATGAAATAGAAAATACAGAAAACTAATGGTGCTATGGTTCTAGGAATTATAAATTATGTATATATGTATCCGGAAACAGATTTAAATTTCCATTATTGAACCAGATCTTGAGAAATTTACGGTTTTTTTGAAAACTATTATTTTGTCAAGATACAAAACTCTCTTCTTATACCACTTGTAAGCGGACATATAATTGTATTAGGAATAAATAACCTTGAGTTGGGCGATACAAGTTTGATTTGGTTGGAAATCTTTTAATAAAATTTTTGTTTCTTCTTTTTACCAGTATCCTGTCCTCCTTACGCCATAACCAGGAATTAATATTGATGAAGTTATATAAATATCTATTTTATGTACTATGGCTACCTCTTCACCCGTGCGGATGTAAATACGATCTGTTGTCTTTTTATCTGGTGATTTTTATCTTTTTATGATACCATGTATTTGAAAGGTTTCTAATGCTTTCCATTTTGGTCTCCCTGCGCCAGAGGTCACTGTTATTTAGGACTTTAACAATATAGAATTACATATTCAAACGCCAGAATAGTCACTGTTTTTAAGTTTTGCATGGCGAACTTTAATTTTGTTTATATTTGTATTCTATCCTGTTCATCTTTAAAAAAAAATTATCATGGCGGATTCCTATTCTTTAAAATAATAAACCTGATCATTAAAATTTATGTGTTTTGTCACTTTAGATACTATTCATCAGACGTCCATTATAATCTTCTTTCTTATTCCTTTGAGTTATGAGTTCGGTATATCTTCCTTGAGAGGCGTTGGAAACTTTCTATATGATACGTAGGATATATATATTTACACCAGACCTCTTATTAAGGCGCGAGTTCCTGTCTGTAATTGGATATGAGTAAACTGCATGAGACCACCTTGGAATTTCTACGTCCTACTTTCTCTGGTATTCCTGCGATATTTATTACCACACCCTCCTATTCTCCTCTGTCCATGATTTACACTATAGTTTTGTCTTCTGCTGTGAGAGTTCTAAGTTGTTTCATGAATGTCCGTGAATTTTATGCATGGCCGTGAAAGGTAGATTACCATCAAACGCATACACAGTCGTCTCATCCACCGTTAAAATATAGAAGGAAATATCTTTTGCATGTAAAGAAATCCCTGAATCAGTGTATACGCTTTTTCTTCTACCAGTGAAAGCACGAAACTAGTTGTTAATCTTTGACTTTGTTACAAGCCATCATATTGAGATTTATGGTGGCAGATTCTTTATGACAAATCAATCTTTATTTTTAAAATATTTCGAATATTAGAAAAAGAACAAGAAAAAATATTAGTTGGATTTAAGCCTATAGTACCTTAAGTTAGAATTTATATTATATCTTATAATTTTTAAGTATTAGAATTCCATTATACAAAGTATTTATGTTGTTATAATAATATAGTATTAGAAAAAGCTATATTTTGAAAGTGTTAGTAAAACAATAACATTTATAGTCTATATAAAGTATACTCGTTATTTAATGAAATTTGTTAAACCTCAATTTGAGAGTGTATTCACATAGCTTTAAAATTATTATTTTTTTTTTATTTCATCAAAAGTAGTTAAATAAGATTCATATTGTAAACTTAGTACACTTTAATTTATGATATTCTCAAAAGTTTGTTTATTAGAAAATTGTAATTTCACTAAGAATGATTAAATGAAACTATTGATTGCGAATGTATTCATGATGATAATGATGGTTGTTTTATTTTCTTTAAAAGTTAAGAAAGTGAAAAAGAGTTGTAAAGTGTTTGATGTATTGATCATATTTTTCATATCACAATTGTTTTACGTGGGGAATATAGCTTCGTATTATTTTGTGGTTTTCGAAGTGACAACCTAGAGATTGTGATTTGCCTCTAGTGAAGAATGTAAACATTCTATTTTGATTTTTGTGCTTGATAGCATCCCCTAGAATGATTTTATGTTGAGTCATGATATAGAGAGAGTGGCCTGCGTTAGGGGCCGAAATCCTATAGTGATTGTCTCGGTAACCTAACGTAGGTGTGTTAATTAAGTGATAACCTAACTAATATTTTAGGGGTTGGGTAGTTCTAAACACTAAATCAGATAATGGTATGCCTCACCTACTTCTTAACGCTCGTTTAGGTTGAGAAAAGGTTGAGAAGGCCTGGAATGGCAAGTCGCCATCTTGTCCTCTTGAAAGATGTAACGACACCGCATTAGTTTACATAGGGGTCGGGAATCGGGAGAGGCTACCAGGGTAACTCTTGGTGAGGGCCGGTAGTCTAGGAAGATTCACCAGGGTAACCTATCCCAAAAATGTGATGACACTCTCTTAGTCTATATCATGATGGTGTTTCCTTTTGTTGAGATTTCAATTTAATGTAACTTGATACTATGGTTTTATCTGTTTTGATTTGTAAACGTTATGTCGTATTGCGAATTGTAAACCCCGTAAACGTGATGTTCTATCTGCTTTGTTTGTGGACCTGTCAGTATCTCCTAGCACGGAGGGAGTGGACCTTTGGGTTCCACGTGGTCAGGAGGAAACCGTGCTACACCTTTATTTGATCTTTCTTGCAGTTGATCCTAAGCTTGCAGCAGTTTCCAGTTACTACTTTGTTCGTGACTGTTGATGCAGAGCTTGTTCGTGGATTATGTACCAGATATCAGATGAACACTATATGTTTTGTAAACTTACCTCTTGTATAAGAGTGTACTTATAGTATCACCTTTGTTATATGGAGATTCTTTGAAATCTCGCTTTATGTAAAATGGACATTTGGGATAATTGATTGTATGTAGTTTTATAATTTGGATCTTACATGAAATCAAATTTGTACTTTTGTTGATGAATCAATGTGTTGAGTTTAATTATAAAGTTTATGTAACAACGTCTTGGAAAACTTTATAACATATGTGTAAACAATTTAAAAAAAAAATTTAGTTAATTTTGTTATAACGTATCTAAGTCGGGGCGTTACAGGGATCTATCTTGCATTGTTTTCATTTGTGTACATTCTCCCTAAGTTGCACTTAAGGGGGGGTGTTGGTGTAATTAAATGTGTTGTACCTTGTCCTAGGTCATGATTACACCTTAGTTAAGTTTACTTAGGGACCACATAGGAGGTTGTTGGAAATTTTCCACCTTTGGTGGACTTGACATGTCATTACCTCATCACTTCCACCTTTTGTGGAGATTATCACATTATCCCTTTCCACTTTAGGTGGAGTGATAACTTTTCATAGTTGTCTCATGTCATAAGATTACGACACTTGTCATAATCTTATGCCCTCCTATGTTCTCACCTTGGCTATATAACCAAGGAGTCTCCTATGTACATTTGGACCATTATCTCATATTATTGACATTGAATACAGTTTATTCTTGTCATATTTTCTCTCTCTTTTGTGCTTTCTATTAGGCCTCTAGATCTTGGGTGGCTACCTTCATAGCCAATTCTTACATGGTATCAAAGCTTTTGGAGTGCCTTTGGTTAGTCATTTTGGAGAGATCTTGGTGCATTTGAAGAATGGTGTATTTTTAGATCTATGTTGCAGTAGCATTTTGGAGCATCCTACGCCAAATATGAGCCCACCATTGCGTTCGGGAGGCTATTTTCAGTCAAGATTGCCTTTTGTTTCGTCCAAATCGGATATTGGGAGCTCTAGATCTGAAAATTTTGCCAATTTGGGCACTTTGTACTCCTCTCGGCGCTGCCAAGTGGTAGCCACGTATTAGTCCCGCAGCCCCACTCAGTTCACCGGGGGCCGCTTCAAAGTTCCGGCAGGAGCTTTTGAGAAATCTAGCAACGGAAATAATAACCGGCGGTGAAACAAAATTCGGGCGGTCAAAGGTGGGAAAATATTCTGCACGAATATTCCGTCGTAGATTTCGCGGCGCAAAGCATATTCCGACACCCGTGGAGAATATTCCGGCAATGCGGTGGCTGGCGACGGTATAGGCATACGCCCGTCAAATTTAATGCCAAGAATTGCTGACATCAGCACATTTTGAAAATTTGCAGACCCCTCTCCGTTGAGCTTTTTGATTTTGCAGTTCATTTTCAAAGGCTCATATCTTGGTCATTTTGAGGCCTTTTTTGGTGCAATTTTTTTTGATCTAGGCTAATTTTTTGTGTACATTGCAGTGGTGCAGTTATTTTCTGATTTTGGTGCAAGGATTTTCCAAAAAAATGGATTTGTCACAGGTGTTGCTCAATTGTCACCATTTTTGCAACTTCCAGGGCTTCGTTTAGGCTCATACTGACTCCTTTTTATATTCATCATCATAAGGGATACCTTCTAAATCTATAGAATTTCTAGCCTAGGGGGGGTCTACGAGTCTCTGTAAGTTCTTCTTAACCTACTCTTTTATTTTATCAACCACTAATTATTTCACATTTTTCTTTATGACTTCTAGGGGTTTCCCCTCTTTATAAACCCTATTGATAGGTTTTTCAATCATGGTCTCATTCATCTTTTGCAATTCAAGATTCTCATTAGGGGAAGACTCTATTTCACCTTTTTCACCACTATCATTTTCTACATTTTGTGAGTCAACTTTATCTTTATTACCAAGATTTAGGTTTAAATCAACATGCACATTATCCTTAGAGAAATCCTTGGACTCTGTTTCATACCCACCCTTTGAGTGGGGGTTTAGGTTTCCTTTACTACCATCTAGTTCATATTTTTCACAATATTATGTTGACCAACTCGATACTAAGAGGGTGGGTGAATCACTATCTTCAAAAACTTAAACCCTTTCAAATCATAAACCCTTTAGTAATATGCAAATTGAAATTCTTAGCAAGATCACCAACTCATTCATAGATGATAAATACTTAATCTAATCATCAACAATGAAAGATAAGGTAATGAACACACATACACAAGATAACACCATATTTACGTGGAAAACACAAGAAGGAAAAATCCACAAATAAGAATCTCTCAATATAGAAGCTCACTACTTATAGAATTAAAATTTTAAGGCTCACTACCTATGGAATTGCAGGCTAAGGTGCACAACCTTAGGACAAGATACAAGATACTTTCAGTACTAAGGTGCACAACCCTAAGGAAAGATACAAATTACAAGGACCTGATGAGACTCACTATCTTAGAGTAGGATACATGAAGATTTACAACATATGTCAACAATACACTCTGTTGAGTAAGGAGTTAAAGCTCATTTCCATTTTCTTTTCACCTCAATATTTCAATTTATCTTTTCACATCACCACACACATACCTCTTGCAACTAAAATTTTCTTGCCATTATATCCTTCACAAGATCTCAAAACATCAATTAGGTCAGCCAAAAAGAACATGGACAATGATTTCAACAAGTCGACTGGACAAAACCATAATGTGGTCCTATCTAAATGATAGGGAGGACCAATTTTTTTTATTACATATTCCAATGTGATCCCAAGCAACTCACATGCTAGTGCACATCAACCCAAGTTGACGACAAGGAAACATGTAGATGAAATGTGTAGCACAATACCAATTGGCCCAAAAATACATTTGTAACTAATTTTTTACTCAATGTGGTTCTCAAAAATATAGGTTAGGACTCAAATTCATCTTACCACAACTTCATATGCTGAAAAAAATCTCCAAACACATGACGCAAGCAAGATAACAAGCCTTGTTGGATAGATATCCATAAATTTCCTAGAAAACAACTCAACACAATATGCGACACCAAGGGATCAACTAATGATGCGTGGACCACAAAGAGATGTTCCATGAACATACAAAACCACTTCTAGACACTTTTTTCACACCTTCATGCCACAAACAACCACCCCAACCCAAATATAAATAGAATACTTCATTCTAAAAACACATAAGATACCGCCAAGAGATAAAAACACTAAAAAACCAACTTGCATACAACACCAATACATGAAAAATGAACTGAGACATTTCATAAGCACTAAGAGAACCACCACCTAGTTCTAGGAGAAAAAAAATCAATGTGGAGAAATATGAAGCATTTTTTAAACTAGTCTAGACAACTAAAAAAATTGCCAAAATACTGTAAACAAAACTACCAAAACATTGTAGATACTAGAAACCTCCTTGACAACACTGGTGACCTAAAAAGATAGGAGTGTAACATCCACAAGGCACAAAAAATGAAATGCAAACTGCAAGACCATATCTTCAATAGTGGAGGAATGCGACACATTCTCCCTAATGGTCTTCCAAGAAACATTCTGTAGCAGAACCTTTCACCAACATGCGAAGATTAGAGATTCCTTTCAACAACACATACTTCCATAGGAATAACAAGAGAGAGCATACAACATACTAGAGACCATCAACATCATCTCTCCACCATCAAAATTACTTCTAATCCTCATCTTAATATATCATTATGATATCACCTCTTCTAACAGAAACCATACTTAATTTATCTTTACTTTTCATCAAACAAGGCATGACATCCAACCATGAACATTAGCAACACATCCAAACAATGCATGAATATATCCAACCATGAACATTAGCAACTCCACTGTTAGCACAACATCGATGACAACTCTAGCTGTGTTGACATTAATGACAACCAATTCCAACAATCTCCCCCTTTGGCATTGATGGCAACACACTCGTGCTCATTCTCCCCCTTTGACCAAAAACACTTCTTCAAACAAATATACATGTTCAACAACTAAAAATATTCTTCAAGCAATCATACTAGCTCCCCTTATTAGCGAAAATCAACTAACTACCTACTCCTAAGAGGTAGTACACATCAATCTAGGAGAAAAGTATATGACATGAATTTCTCCCTCTAGATAGATGCACTTCGATGCATCTAGTTAGAAAAAGAAGGGGAAATAACCCCTAACTTCTATTGGAGATACTCAAAAGTATCCTTTGAAAGTTCCTTAGTGAAGATATATAAAATATAGTTCTTAGTAGGCACATACTCCATTCTACCTTCTTGCTCTATAGCCTTCTCCCTTAGAAAGTGATACTAGAATGAAATGTGTTTGGTTCTTGAATGCATCACTAGATTCTTGGAAATTTTAATTGCACTGGTATTACCAGTACACAATATTGGAATAGGTTCATTATAAACCACATTTATATCCTTCAAGTTTTGTTTCTTTTCACAACTCATTGCTTCAATTCATCTTCGCACATCACCACACACACATCTCTTGAAAGTGAAATGTTCTTGCATTTATATCCTTTGCAAGATCTCAAAACATCAATTAGGTTGGTCAGAAAGAATACAGACAATGATTTCAACAAGTCGGCCACAAAAACATAATGCGGTCCTATCCAAACAATAGAGAAGACCAAGAAAATTATTATTACATCTTCCAATGTGATACCAAACAACTCACACATCGGCACACATCAACAAGTCAACAACAAGAAAACATGTAGATTAAACATGTAGCACAATACCAATCGACCTAAAAACACACTTGCAACTAAATTTACTTAGTGTAGTTCTCAACAAGATAGGCCAGGACTCAAAATCATCTTAACACAACTTCATATGTTGGTGTAGACCCCCAAGCACACAGAAAAAGCAATATAACAAGCCTTGTCAGCCATATATTCACAAATTTCCCAAAAAACCAACTCAACACAATATGCAAAACCAAAGGGATCAACCAATGATGTGCAAACCACAAAGAGATGTTCCATGAACATTGAACAACACTTCCAAACACTTTTTTCACACTGTCATGCTACAAATAGCCATTGTAACCCAAAAAAAAACAAAATACTTCATTCTAGAAACATAGAAGATACCACCAAGAGATAGAACACTAACAAACCAACTTGCAGACAATACCATGACATTAAAAATGAACTAAGATATTGCACAAGCACTGAGAGCATGCCCACCAAACTGTAGAAGCAAAAAAATCAATGTAGAGAAATAGAAAGCATTTTCCAAATCAGTCTAGATAGCCAACAAAACTGCCAAAACATTGTAGATACCAGAAACCTCCTTGACAATACTGGTGACCTAAAAATATAGGAGTACAATATCCACATAGCACAAACATTGAAACCCAAACCACAAGACCATTTCTTCAACAACGGAGGAATGCGTAGCATTCTCCCAAATAGTCTTCCAATCAACATTTTGTAGCAGAACCTTTCACCAACATCTAGAGACCAAAAATTTCTTTTAGTAACACATACTTCCACAAGAACAATAAGAGAGAGCATACAACATACTTGCCTGACCATCAACATCATCTCTCCACCATAAAATTTACTTCTAATCCTCATGATATCACTGTTGGCCTCCTACAATGATTTAATAACTAAGCCCTTATAGCCATGATTCAAAGATTGGACATCTAATCTGAATAACTATTTCAATCATCATGAAGGTGCATTTAACTTATCAACCCAGGGACATGAACTTGAAATGGGTCAGCACAGTATGTGCACTAGGAACTCAAAGTAGCCATTTCATTCTACAGCTAAGGAACACACAATGCTGAAAGTAAATTGATTAGAAGGGAATACCATAAATACCAATCATCAATCAAAAAATACATCAAACTAAAATGCATAACAGGAATGAAAATCTGAGCAACAAACAAGGCACTAGTCTATCTGCTTTGGTAACAAGAATAGTCACATAATGGAATTCTAGTGGCTCCCGGAACAGTCGGTCCTAGATTTCTAACTAATTACTAAACAGTAAGTAATAATAAACTAAAACTAAACTAAGAAGATAGATTAATCACCAAGTGGGCCCCCTTGGATAAGTATCCTCTAAAACTAATGAGAACTTAGATGCTCAAACTAAGAACTTTATTTTATTCAATGTAAATCATGAATAAAAAAGAGTAATGTATCTGTATTGCTAAAAACTTAAGAGTGCAAGTACAATATCAAATTGTGCAACCTCATGAGGAAGAAGCATCTGATCTTTATTTATACTATCAGCTAAACAAGGCAGTCAACTCCATGACTAGGAGGACACCATTTAGGGAAAATAGAGAAAATGGAGTGATGATGGCTACATGTGCATAGAATCTGGTCAGACATGCAAGTCCAAACATAGATCCAACACAGTAGTAATGCCCGCGCATGCTCAATCATTAAAGTACACTACAAGGCGACATTCGGTTGCATGAAGAATCTTCTGTTGTTGACCTCCTTTGACTTTGAGTGATTCCTTTGCTGGACGTTATGGTGCATGCCTAGCTAGCGGTGTGTTCCTCAACTTAGCATATTAAATTTGCATGGCAATGTCAGTACGCACATTAACTGCACATCTATAACCACCTTAAGGAAAATTCATTAACCACATGCAAAATCAATATAGATAATCCACATAATATACCAAATGTCGTTAAAACTTGTAGAGATAGGAATTAAGTCCAATGCCTATGGTTTGAGGGAAATATTATGAAAATATCAACATTTAACATCACATTCTATGACAAATTCCAGCAAATAAACTATAGATTCTACCCAAAATTGGACCAAAAACTAGGCTCATCACTCCCCCCAACCTAACATTTTGTTGGTCCTCTAGTAGGGGAAGGGTTGTTCTTCTGCTTGGTCAAGGCTTTGGAATTTGCAATTGATAGTTGTCCAACATCAGTGGCTGTTGTGCGTGAATCAGGATCCCAATAAAATCCTCCTAATCTGTCAAATCTGTTTCATCTCTATTTTTTTGTAGCAATGTCATACTGGTAGAATCTAAAGTTTGGCATGGGCCACATGAGCATGGGTGGCTGGAAAGTCAAGGGAAGCCATGATTATCCCTGTGTTCTCCTAATCTGAATATACCTATCATTCCTTTTTAGTGCTGCAACATAATTGTGGATGGAATGAGGCTCATCCTGCTTCATCTCATTAGTTAGGCCATTCCATCTCTATGATAGACATCTTATCATAGTTTCCTCCTTTGTTGTTGTCTTTGCCTCATACTCACTGTAAACTGCCTCAATCCAAGGCATAATCCTATTGCTATAAATAGGTCTGAGAATCATTCTATGCCATTCTCTGTAAATATCCCTTGGGTTGCTTGATTCAGCCCTAACGAGCAGAGGGATGTTAGACTCCAATTGCTTATAAGCCCCAAGTTGCTGTCCCCAACTAATCTCATTTTATACCTAAGGCATAAATGCCCTTAATTAGACATCCCCAACATACAACAGTGGGTTCCAATCTTGGTCTTGAGTTACAACATAATTATGCAAATAAAACTCTCACAAAAAAATCTTCTTTTCAGGTGAGGCAATCTTATAAGCATTGAAGAATTCAATAGGGCTGTCAATAGAAGGATTCAAACCTGAGGAAATCCTTGACAACTTAAAAAAGAGATATTTCTCTTTCAGGAGCAGAGCATAGACCCTTGGAGGGGTCCTACATTCCAAAATCTATGGTGCTAAGGTTGCCATATCATCCACCCTCTACTTCAGGGTGGAAATTTTTGCATCCTTATCTTTAATCTCCTCATCCTTGTTTTGAATTTCCTTCTTCAATTTCTATTTTTCCTTTTTCCATTCTTCCTCCCTCCTTTGTATTTCTTTCCATAAATTGAAAATTTCCATATGTAATGTAAAATCAGGAGGATTATGAATTCCTACCATTCTTTTTGTCGATGGTGGCTCCTCATATGACACTATTTGCATGGACTCAGGTTATCCAGTTATCTCTGGCTGTAGGGGTACTATTTCTTTTTCCACTTCTTGCTGCAGGGGCCCCCATTCTTGTTTTTTCTATAGCTGCAGGACTTCTTGCTCTTGCTCTTGCTATTGCTACAAGACTTCTTGTTGCAGGACTTCTTGCTGCAGGACTTCCTACTCATGTTGCAGAAAATCCTAATTTTCCTCAAACTCTTCTGCAATGTTAGCAAGATCTGCCAGTGTTATATTTACTATTCTCCCAAACATGTCTTCTTCTTCGACATTCTCCTACCCCACTGGAGCTTTAGGGTCCTCATGTGATGTCTCACTAGTCATAGGGCTTTCCTGTGGAGGAGTACCAATTGTAGGCCCAACTTGTCTTGATTTCCTAGGAGGTCTCTCACATTTTCCTTTCGCTATAGGATGAACAGTGTCATCTTTCCTCTTCTTAAAACTTGGCACCTTTCTTTCTACAAGCCATCTTTTGGCCTTTCCTTTTCTCATTTCTACTTCTCTCTTCTATTCCCTAGTTTTCATCAGAGTTTCAAGTGGAATTTCATCATCAGAATCTGATGAAGAGATTTCTTTTTCTGAGTGTTGTGTTCCAAAAGAAATAATTTCTATGGTTTCTTTTGTTGTAGGAGAATTCACACTAGAGCCAACACTAGAGGTTGAAGCACCAAGAGGGGCTTCAGCTGTGCTCAATATCCTGCTAGACCTATGGGGTTGAGGTAAAGCCCTAGGTTGCAAGTGCTCAGGTCTAATTTGATCAACATTTATAAATTTTTCCTAGGTCATTCCAGATACATCATGCAGAGACTTTTCAACTAGTAATTTAATCAGACAATGGTGGGAAACAAAATTATCCCTACCTTTTTGGGTCTTGGCTGCCATGATTGAGAGAAGATTGTATAACACGTTAGGCACATTCATCCTCCTTTCGTGCCTCATGTGATTCAAAAGCTTGAAGTGCATAGAATGAAAATTTGATTGGTGACCCTCACAGGTGATGTATTTGATAACATAAACGGCTATCTACTTCGATGGTTTGGGCAGAGACATTCTCTTTGCACCTTGTTTATTAATGCTCAATGGGGGGTCGTTCGGCTCTGTAAATTCAGTCCTGGATGATCTAGCATCTCTGGAGGCAGGGTAATTTTCACCATCAACCAGTAACCATGTGACCTCTGCAATTCTTTCCTCAGTTGCCACAACTTCCAACCCTTTTAGTGTGGCTTTTCCTTCAGAAAATGTCTAGGAAAATTCAAGGGAAATGCTTTCATCAAAGTCATCCAGCTTGAAGAAGTAATCTGACCATCCACAGTTTCTAAATTCAGCTATGCATTGTGCATTCTACAATAAAAAATCATGCACTATGGGTTTATTTCAAATTAACCCACCTCCCATTGTCTGCAATCAGGAAAATGCTCTGCAATTTCTTTCCTGCAATTCCCATATGAAAATCAAGTTCACTTTTGTACAATACCTGCTAAATTTCTAGTGCCAAGATCGACTGAATTTCCTTATCTTTTGTTTCACCTTTTTGCTTGCAACTCAAGATTACGACAGGGTCAATAATGGAAAGAAAAGGAGTGATAAAGGGGAATTATGATAGGAAGAAATGGAAGCTATAGTTAATGTCACTTCACACATGCAAGTTGTCCTCTCACTTAGATTTCAAATAGGCTCATTTTAAATTTTCTGACATAGCCTAGCATAAATTGACACATGGGAAATATATTTGCATCTTTTTCTTTCCCCCCCCAACCTAAATTTGGACATGTGTCCGCACATGTGAGATGTGAGTGGTGATTTGATAGGGAATACTGATATGTTATGTGAACATCTATACTAACGTATAATGATTAAATGAATTCACTTAAAGGATGATTAAAAGATAGCAATTAATGCACACATACCTGAATGTGTAGAGGATTTGTTGCAAAGATTGTGGAGAAAGTATCACTCGCCTTTTAGAGAATAAATTGAGCAATTAATGAAAATGAAGTGGAATGAGGTGAGGTAGAATGAAGTGATGGAGGAGAGAGAAAGGTAGTGATGGATGGGTGGATGGGTGGATGGACGAAGAAATGGACTTCCACATAAGCAAAAATCTTTATTATGAGAAGTACATACCTTAATTAGCCAGAAGGAGGGACAATAGGTCCACTTCCTTCAGCTGCAGGAAGCTCAGGTGCTAAATGCTGGGTGAATTGCTATAGGAACTCTTCTTTGGAAGCTAGTTTGTGATATAATATGAGGTGATGACCATTGACAAGTAATTTGAACCTGACAGTGTCAATGGTAGTAAGCTGAACAACTCCATTAGGAAATACCTCAATGACTTCATACATATAGTCCTAGCTACCTTGTCTGCAATTTTCCTACATTGTCCTGGTATCTTGAGTCATAGAGTAGGGCCCAATCTCCTGGTTGTAATTCCTTGTCCTTGATAAATTTGTAATGCCACTTGATTCTCTGATTTTGCACTACTTCTGTATGCTGCAGAGCTGCTCTTCTTATCTTATCCAAAGCATTTAGCTGCATGATTCTTTCTTTGTATGCCTCAGAAATATCCATCCCCAAATCTACTGTAATCTATAGAGTCTTATATTCAAATTCAACGGGCATCATAATCATCTTTCCATACAGGAAATCAAATGGAGTGAATCCTGTAGTTGTTTTCTAGGTTGTCCTATAGGCCCAAACAACTTCTAGTAATCTATTTGCCCAATCCTTTCTATGAATAGCTACTTTTTTGGTCAGAATGGCTTCAATTTCTCTGTTGGTCACCTCAACTTGGCCATTAGCCTGGGGGTGATAAGGAGTAGACTTCCATTAACTAGTGTTGCAACAAGGGTTGATGTGAATTGAGCTCCTTGATCAGTCACTATTTCTCTTAGGACTCCATATCTAGTGAAAATATCCTCATAAAGAAATTTTGCAACCTTGTTATATCTTGCATGCTTCATGGCTTTAACTTCTACCCACTTTCTCACATAATCAGTGCATACCAATATATAAGACTTACCATTTGATAGAGGGTCAATGGGTCCCAAAAAATCCAATCCCCACTTGTCAAAGGGGGTGATTACTACCTGAGGGCATAGTGGAATCTCATCAAATTTGGTTGGTCTTCCCATTCTTTGACATCTATCACATTTTTTGGTATACCTTTTGCATCCTTGTGGAGTGTTGGACAGTAATATCCTGTGTTCAAAACCTTCATTTCTATCCTCTTGGCTGTAAAGTGTCCTCCACATGGTTCGTTGTGACATGCATGCAAAATTTCATATGTCTCATCTTCTCTTACACATCTCCTCATTACATGGCCTGGTCTAGTATAAAACAAACATCCAACAATCCAAGAGAAAGGGAAATATTTTTCAATGAGTGCCCTTTTCTCTTTTGGAGAGAAGTGAGAAGGAACTCTACCTGTGACTAAATAATTGGCTATGTCAGCATACCAGGGTGTTTGTACATTAAGAGAGAATAGATGCTCATCAGAAAAAGAGTCATCTATGGGCTAATTGTCTTATGATGTAGTTAGTCTTGAAAGAAAATCTATAACAATATTGGCCTTCCCTGGCTTATCCACAATGGTTATATCAAACTCTTGCATCAACAATAGCCATCTTGCCAATCTACCTATGACCAAAGGTTTATTCATGAGATATCTAATGGCTGCATGATCAGTGTGCACAAAGATTTGGTAGCCTATTATGTAATGTTTGAATTTGTTAGCCTATTATGTAAGTGTCCACATAGATTACTACCAACATTTATTTCTCTATCACCGTATAATTGAATTCAACTCGTAAATTTTTGCTAACAAAGTAAATGGAACTTTCAACAACTCCCTCTTTCTATCCTAAGACTGCTCTTATAGTAAATATGATGCATCATTATGGATGTGGAAAGGAAGCTCCCAATTAGGCCCTTTGAGTATAGGAGCATGAGTCAAAGCTGCCTTCAAGTCAGAAAATGCCTTATCACAGGCTTCAGTCCACTAAAATTCAACATCTTTAGTGAGAAGAGTATACAATGGTGCTACTACTTTGCTGAAATGCCTATAAAATCCTGCATGACCCAAGAAACTCCTAACATCCTTTTGTTTTGCAGGTGTGGGAATATTTGTGATTACCTCAATCTTTGCATGATCTACTTGAATTCCTTTATGGGAGATGTAGTGGCCAAGAACTACACCTTCCTGCATCATCATGAAGCACTTTTCACTATTTAAGGACAAGTTTTGGTCTTCACATCTCTATAGGACCCTATTGAGATTTTCCAACGCTTGATTAAAATCAACACCATAAGTGGTAAATTCATCCATATAAATTTCCATGAAATCATGAGAAATGTCTGAGAATATGCTAATGACAACCCTCTGAAAAGTTGTAGGTGCATTGCATAAGCCAAATGGGAGCACCGAATAGGCATAGGTCCCCCATGGATAGGTAAATGTGGTCTTCTCCTGGTCCTTTGGTGCAATTTGGATCTGGTTGTAGCAGTTGAATCCATCTAGAAAATAAAAGTATTGCTTTTCTGCAAGTGTATCCAAACTTGATCAATGAAGGGTAAGGGAAAGTGGTCCATTTTGGTGGTAGCATTAAGTTCCCTATAATCAACACAAACTCGCCATTTCCCTCCTTTCTTGGGCACAATCAGTAATGGAGACACCCATTGACTATTTGAAATGGGTTAGATAAATCCTGCATCTAGTAATTTCTGTAGTTCTCCTTTCACAATCTCTCTTAGTGCAAGGTTAATTCTTCTTTGTGGTTGTCTTATTGCCATGCAATCATCTCTGATGTAAATTCTTTGTGTACAAAGTTTAGGGTCCAATCCCTTCATATCATGATAATCCCATGCAAATGCATGTTGATGGGTCCTTAATAGGTTTGCTAATAACAATTGTTGTTCTTCATTCAATTTACTATTAACATTCAAATATTTTCCTTTTGACACATGTACTTGTGTAGTTAACTCTATCATGGCTGCTTCATTAACACTTGGTACCTTGAGTTCATATGGAAGCAATGTATGGGACATACCTGTTGTTGCAGGAAGTCTATCTGCAGGAATAATGACTGTAGGAAGAGTGGCTACACGAAGAACATTTGCAGGAAGAACGTTTGCAGGAACAGTGGCTGCAGGAAGAGCAGGTAGAAGTGTCTTAACTGGAGTAGCATAATGAGAAGATGATGCTTCCTCCACTTCACAATGGTTCTGAATGATGTTAGCCAATACTTCATCCTCATCTTGGAGCTGCATGAAAGAGATTCTTCCTAGCATCATAAGCTACGCCATAGAGTTAACTTCCTCAGCCTCTTCACCAACATGTGGCCATATGGGATTATCTTCATCATGAGATGGCTGAGCAGGCAGATAAAGAACAAATTTTTTAGTGCTCCTCCCATTTGAGATGGTCATTTCACCTGGCCGACATCCAATGTATGCATCTGTAGTTGCTAGCCAAGGCCTTCCAAGAATAATGAGATACCTGCCTAGTGTAGCTTTAGGAGAAAGAATCATAAAGTCTGTTGGGTACTCCCAGGAGTCTAAAACTACCACAAGATCTTCCACTACACCATTAGGCTTAACAATAGAGCTATCAACAAGCTACAGGACAATAGAAGTAGATCTCATGATTGCAATATTTAGTTGCTGCAGGATGGACCTTTGGTCATTACTTTTATTGCTGCCCCTAAATCAATTAGAGCATTCTTTATTTGGACCCCGTTTATAACAACTGCTACCACAGGACTACCTAGGTCACTATACTTGGGGATAGTCACTTTTCCCAGCATGATGTTAACTAGTTGTCCCACTGCATGAAGTGTAGTTGGGTCTTTTTCCTACCTTGCTTCTTGAGACATGCCTCCTTGATTGCCTTGTCGTAGATTGGAACACCCTTTATGGCCTGAAATAGAGGTATCTGGACACATATATGCTTCAGCTGATCCAAGATATCAAAAATCGTATCCTCCTTTTCTCCTTTATTCTTGAAAACTTCCAATCTCTGAGGAAATGGTGGTTCTTGTTTAGTCTACTTGACTTGGGTTGGTTTAGGACTTTTAGGTACACTATAATGGGCTTGGAAGGGGCTGGTAGAGTAGTACCTAAATGCAAGTGGATGTCACTTACACTCGCAATATATGCAGGGAATTGATTTGAATCAACAAAGTATGCAGGATGTTGCTATGGTTTGTTATTTGGATTGGGTGTGGGCTGAGCTGGTAACTGAGTAGGTTTAGGTGCATTTGAGCTTGGATTAGCAGGTGGAGACATTATAGCAGGCTACTAGGGATGAGAAGGTGACTGCATATAACTGGTTGTCTGGGTAGGCCATTGTTGTCCTCCTCTCCATTGATTTGTTTGCTGCCAATTTCCTGGAGGTGGCTGCCAATGCCCTTGAAATTTCTACCAATCCCCTTGACGTTGCTACCACTGGGGTGGAGAACTTTGATGACTGGTCTAAGCATTTGGAGGGTTACTCCAAGGCTATGGTGGATATCCTCTACAACTGGGTGGATATGGGGGTTGTCATTGGTTACTCTAGATGAATAGGAATTAAAATATGGCCCAACATAGGATAATGGATCTGGTGGCATACCTTGTCTTGGAGCCCAAGGCTTCTTTTGTGCAACATAGTCTTCTTCAATTTGGATTAGCTTGAACTCAGGTGAAACCTGCTTGCTTTTAAGATTATCTACCATCTTACATCTGTAGTCCTTCTTTTGTCTGTAGTGGGGGAAATACTCTGTCAACATTGTCTTTGCCTCCTCTTACTTCTTCTTGGATTGAAGTGTATCTAGTTGAGTAGCTAGATTATTTATAATATCTTGCTTGAAGTTTTCCAACAAATGAGTAATCTCCATTATTGAAATTCCACTGGTAGTTGACTTACCCATGGAAGATTGGTAAGCTCTCCCTTTCTTTGAAGCTGCCCTAGAGTAGTTCTGACATATTTTCTTGATATCTTCCCAAGGAACTTGAGAGATATCTCCTCCTCCCATGAGGTCTAAGGCATCAATGTAGCTATCATTGATTTTTCTCAGGGAAAACAACTTTTGTGAGTCTTCATTAAGTGTATGGTGTGGAGATTTTTGTAGGAAAAACAAAAAAATTGCAATGTAATCTTCTAGGCTCTCATCTTCCTTTTGCTACATCCATAAAATGTCACCTCCTCTCATGTCGCTGCCCCTACAATATTCCTTGTATTTCTCAAGGAATTTTGTCTTCATGTCTTCCCAAATTTCCACAGTATCTCTACCTAGGCTCATGAACCATCTTAATGCATACTCTTTCAAAGTGGTAGGAAATAGCTTAAGCCTATGGGCATTAGTAGTATAATCATAACTCCTACAGAGTATGTCAAACTCAAATAAAAAGGTATCAGGATCTTCTGTGACAAGTCCATAAAACTTGGGGAGTGCTGAGGCAGGAATGTTCTTGATGTTGTCAACTTCATTATGATGGGAAATGGGCAAAGGAAAAGTTGGTTGGTTAGGTATGTTCCTATTTGCATCACTCATACCTACTTGATGTAGTTCCAAGCAAAGAGGTTCTCAAGCTGATTTTGATCTTCAAAGGAGACTTCAGAGCTAGTCAGATCAGGATATGCATTAGCAAAGGGGTGTGGATCTTCTTCTTCTTCTTCTCTTGGTAGGTTCTAATATTCAACTTGCTGAAATGGGTTAGGATCAATTTTTATGAAGGAATCTCCCATAAGCATCCCTTCTCCTTCCTCTATGCATGCGGTATCACTCACTATCAGTTAGCTCACACAAAGAATTGGTAAAGAATAAGGGGGTCATTACTTCCTAAATGAGGATATACTAAGAACAACTTCCAGAAACACTACATCAAGAAAAACTACCAATGACTCCAAAAGACTCCCTAGTTTGACACCATCCTTGACAACGGCGCCAAAAATGTTGGCCTCCTACAATGATTTAATAACTAAGCCCTTACAACCATGATTCAAAGATTGGACATCTAACCTAAATAACTATTTCAATCATCATGGTGCATTTAACTTGTTAACCCAGGGATGTGAATTTGAAATGGGTCAGCACAGTATGTGCACTAGGAACTCAAAGTATCCATTTCATTCTACAGCTAAGGAACACACAATGTTGAAAGTAAATTGTTTAGAAGGGAATACCATAAATACCAATCATCAATCAAAAACTACATCAAACTAAAATGCATAAGAGGAATGAAAATCTGAGCAACAAACATGGCACTACTCTATTTGCTTTGGCTACAGGAACAATCACATAATGGAATTCTAGTGGTTGCAGGAACAGTCGGTGCCAGATTTCTAACTAATTACTGAACAGTAAGTAATACTAAACTAAAACTAAACTAAGAAGATAAATTACTCACCAAGTGGGCCCCCTTGGATAAGTATCCTCTAAAACTAATGAGAACTCAAATGCTCAAACTCAGAACTTTATTTTTTTCACTGTAAATCATGAGTACAAAAGAGTAATGTATCTATATTGCTGAAAACTAAAGAGTGCAAGTACAATATCAAATCATGCAACCTCCTGAGGAAGGGGCATCCGATCTTTATTTATACTATCAGCTAAACAAGGTAGTCAACTCCACGACTGAGAGGATGCCATTTAAGAAAAACAGAGAAAATGGAGCGATGGCGGTTACGCGTGCATGTAATTTGGTTAGACATGCAGGTCCAAATGCAAATCCAACACAACAGTAACGCCCACGCATGCTCAATCATTAAAGTCCACTACAAGGTGGTTACATTCAGTTGCATGAAGAATCTTCTGCTGTTGACCTCCTTTGACTTTGAGCGATTCCTTTGCTGGATGTTATGGTGCATGCCCAACTAGCGGTGTCTTCCTCAACTTAGCATATTAAATCTACATGGCAGTGTCAGTACGCACAATAACTGCACATCTATAACCACCTTAAGGAACATTCATTAACCACATGCAAAATCAATATAGATAATCCACATAATATGCCAAATGTCATTAAAACTTGTAGAGATAGGATTTAAGTCCAATGTCTATGGTTTGACGGAAATATTTTGAAAATATCAACATTTAACATCAAAGTCCATGACAAATGCCAACAAATAAACTATAGATTCTACCCAAAATTGGACCAAAAACTAGGCTCATCAATCACCTCTTTTGACAACAACCATACTTAATTCATCTTTGCTTTTCTTCAAACAAGGCATGACATCCAACCATGAACATCAACAACACATCCAAACAAGGCATGACTATATCCAAGTATGAACATTAGCAACTCCACTGTAAGCACAACATCGATGACAACCAATGCCAACATCTTCCTCTGAGTATTTTTGTGCATACTAACTATTGAAGGAAACTCTATCAGGTCTACTATTCTTTTTATTTACCATCCTTGGACAATCTCTTTTTTGGTGTCCATTGGATTTTTATAGAAAACAAGAGTTTAGGCCCCCTAGGGATTCTAATTCACATTTATGCAGATTTCCTTCAATTTCAAACTCTATGACTTCTGCGATTTGGACCTCAATGTTGAATGAGACAAGCATTCTAGCATCCAAATGTGGTAGAGTGGACCTAGTGTTCTAAATTTGTAGAATTTTACCAATTGGTTTGAACAATTGAGGCATGAATAACCACATTTGTGACGAGACATTCTTAACATTAATCCACCTTGGCACATAACTAAACAATATTTCATTTTGGGTCACCTCAAGTGACCATGCAACTACTCTAAATAGGGATTTACCTATATTCCAAAAATATTTTTCAAGAACCCTTTTTTGCATATTATTATTTAAAAAAAAACAAATAATGCTCTTTGAATCATTCTACAAAATGAAATGTGTACTCTCATTTTCTTTCCCCAGATGATGTTTAACTAGTTATCAAGAAAATTTCGCAATGGGAGATTGTTCAAATCCATACAAGCATGAAAAACAACAATATTTTTAACCTATTTTCTTCTCTTTTAATGGCGCTAATCATTTCCTCATTAGGGCTAAGCCTTATAACCCTAGGCAACAATAAGTCCTTACCTCCTTCACTTCCACCTCCTGACCTACATTCTTTTGCAACCCCGGCCCTTCCATTGTAGTCTCAAAATCCCATATTGAAACCTTCTTTCCGGTTTGGTACTTCTGATTCTTCAGTTTATAACACTTATGTTTTGCACTCTTCATATTTGGTATTAATGGCTTCCCCACCTTCAACTATTGAATCCACCCCCCTACACCCTCACACAGATGCAATAATCACATCTGTGCGATAATTCACACAAATCCTTTGGAAGTATTGAGTGTACCCTAGACTCCACACAAATCCCAACTTAAATTTTTTTAAAATAAAACCTAAAGCCTAAGACAACCACAAACCAATAAAAAGGAGACAACAATCAGGATAGATGACACAAAGACGTACTTGTAGAGAGATTGAAGGGAACAAAACCATAGGGAACATGGGGCTCGTGGTAGCAAATGTGAGGAAGATGTCTTTTCATCTCCCGCGCATGCAACTAGAACCCGAGTCCAAAAAAGTTAGCTTAGAAAATACTTATTTACCTTATATTTGCTAATTGCATTAGCTTGAAAGTTTATAAAGTCTTGCCAACAAATGCATTCTCTACTTATTCGTGCCTCTCTTTTCTTGAAAAAATTATGGTGGTTGTCCATAAATATTTGGGATTAAACCTGCCAAATGTATTCTCTTGAAGATTTTTAAAGCCTTTTCAACAACTCCATCTATGCATATCCGAAAGAAGATATGGTGAAAGTTATGAAGGCGCCCTCGGTGCTTATCAATTACACTTGCATGAAAGTTTCAACACCTCTTTCAATCAAAATTGTTTTATGTGTATACTGGAAAAATTACATTCCATGAATTGAGATCACTTCATTGTAAGTTCATGTGCTCTATCTATGCTTCTACAATTCACATGCAAGTCTACGAGGGTTGTTGCAACTACAAAATCTAGGAAAAATCCACTTCCAAGGATGCTTTGATGGATGTCCTCATGCTCTTTCAAAGCTACTACTTTGACATAGAAAAGAAATAATACTTCACAGTTTTCCATTTGCATTTTCTTGAAAGTTTTGAAAGTTGATTGAACAAATTCCTTATTCCTATAACTTGCAACCATTGTATGCCTGATAAGGCATCTCCTTCATCTATTGATTAGATAATAATAACTATTAAAACGTTGCATGGATGACTCTCCTTAATTCCCTTTGTTTCAATATTTATTGGCAGTTCAGAATGTTCCTATTATTGTTTCGGCATGACAGATGAAGTTACTAACTTATGCTCAACTCCCGAATAGATTTGTAGTTGGCGTAGAAGAGCCGATAATAGCTCTAATCATCGATGGTTGAGGAAAATCATATAATCTTTTACGCCAATTCCTTTGCATGGAGTACAGACTGGCGTGTAGTTTTCTTTTGATTGGTGCCTAGAGTATAGTTCATAACTTGACTCAAATCACTGATATGCTGATAGGAAATATCCTACTCTGAATTATAACTCTAGAGTTCACTCTCCTTTTCATACATCTTCGTTAATGACTTCTTAAATTTGTGTGGTAACAACCTTTTATTACACGGGCCAATATACCACAGTAACAAATATACAAATAATTATTATCAATAGTTTTAACAAGTTATTTGAGAACCTCATAAGTTGATGCATAACTTCTGAAGTCCACAACTTGAGATTTAAAAAGTACTCATAAATCCATCAAGTTGGCAAACGAGGTTTCATCTACAAAACTTTTCCACATTATTAATAACAGCATCACAACCAAAACCTATAAATATAGTTCTATTTCGAGTGAACAAAATATTGAATTTAATAGTTTCCATAATTTTGATCAACAAGAATCAAAGGTCTAATATCTTGGAAATTGGAAGGTGGTTTAGTGTGAAAACATGCCACATTTGATGTGACAATCAATATTATCTCCATAAAATAGTTTTGCATAAACTTTCACAATTTTTGAAATTTAATTATTTTCATGGTTTTTACCAATCCACCGAATCGATTTTAGGTACACAAATGTATAATAACCTTTCAATTTGGTACAAGACATGAAATTAGAGACATTTTGAGGTGAATTTGACGTAATATGATTGGGGATACAACTCAAATAACTTAGAATAAAGCTTCCAGATGACAACTTTGATTATGCACACACCTGGTAACCCATAAACACTTGGAAAAGTGTATTTCGAATTAGCTAGTAATGAATTTGATACAAAAAAAATTAAAATTAGGATAGTAAAAAATAGGGGTAACAATTGGCTATAACTAGGGACAAGGACTATGTTAGCTCTAAAAAACGCAGGCAAGATGCCTCAAGAGGCTGCCAATCTCTTGATACGCTTCAGGGTAACAGACAAGGTTGGAAGAATTCAACCTTCTACTCTTTAGGTGCTGCAAAACCTGGGTGGGTGTACCTCTTTGAATAATTCAGACTTGACTTGTAATCAATCTTCTTAGAACAACTTGTTCACAATGGCAGATGGGAGTGAACAATTATAATTCAACTTGAAAATGGTAACAATACTCTGGTCTAGATTCTAAAATGCTCAATTTTAAAAGACAAAGAAAATGAATGAATTCAAAATGATAAAATGCAGAGACCAGTGCCTTATTGGGTATGCAGAGTCAAATGAAATCAAATGAGCAACACTCTCTGGAGAAAACTCAAATTATCTGGCATATATTCTGTTTACAACTTGTATAAAATGCAAAACTGTGACTACTAAGCTCTACTTGAATAATCCAATTGAATCTCTCTGATTACTGTGATTAACTAAAAGGATTTAGTCTTTACTTGAAAGAACCAATCAATCAATCACACAAGTACAACAAATGTGCACTGATAAATCGAATACAAACTTGTCATATCAATTTAAACAACCAGAAAGAGTCCATCTTGGAGACAACTTAGCCATACTTTGATCAAATTCAACAGATAATTGAGACCAAAAATGTGCAGCAACATCAATTGACTTTCATAAATACCTCCAATTTGAAAACATGCATCATAGTCTCCGATTTGATAAAATTTACTATTCTGTATCCATACAATTTTCCTACTGTATCGAATAACTGATGATTCTTTTACAATTGTCAAAAATGCCCATTTATACACAAGCATATGAAGAAAATATCATATTGAGATCACATGTCATCCCAACACAAAATTCGGGCTCCAATTGAGCTGGCAAGCAACGATCACCCAAGTAGATACATGTCGGCCCTGATGTTTAAAATTATGTTATTCACTAGTGTATAGTCGGCAAGACAACACAGAAGGTATGCCAAAGGAAAAATAACGTCAATCGTTAATCATCCCGTGCACTTGTATTTTGCTTTCGCCAAGACTATCGACCATCGGGGAGATGTCATAGAGACTTCCAAATGTTATGTCGATATGCAATTCATTAATGTGTTTACCAGTTGCCGAGACACAGGCATATCTCTCACCGACGCATTCCCTTTGTTTTACTTATAGTCGACGTAGCTCTCTAACATCGGGAAGACCACACACCGAAACGTAAGTCTCACCAAGGCACCCCGAGCTCATACCCATTACATTCATCTTTGCCAAGACCACTAGATTTTCTCGCCGAAGAGAATACTCATCGAGCAATCGGCAAGACAGAACAATGTCAGGGGGACCTCTCGTAGATTGTTTTGTTACACCAAAAGCCAACCTCCATATTCAAGTCGCCGAGACATAAAAAGACTCTTGCCAAAAATTATTTGGTAGAAAACCTTTTGCACCGTCGGTGAGACAAACTCGCCTCGCTAAGACCATAGGCCGAAAGTTGTATCCTTATACCGAAAGCCTTATGAGGGAGACCCATTATATTCTGTCGGCGAGACATATGGATATCGCCATGACATCCCCTCGAAAAAATTAACACATGCCAATATGCAGTATTCTGCTCCCCCCGGTCGGCGAGACAAGATGAGTTCGCTGAGACATAATGCCGAAACTTCCAAGCTTACATCGATGGGCCACCATGCGCATAGTCGGGGAGACATGTTGAAATCGGTGAGACCCTATCCCGATAGCCATAACACACACGATAGACATCTCCGTTGTTGCCATCACAAGATGAACTTTATGCCAATAACCAACCACAAACAAAGCAGTCGCTGTGACAACACAAAGGTCCTGCCGAATGCCACCTGCAAACAAACTTCAATCGTTGTGACATTAAATGAGTCTTGCCGATAGGCAACACAGACTCATGCAAGCGGAAAATGTAGAATTGATCGGGGAGACAGGAATGAACTTATGCCGATATGGACCTAGACATGAAAAATGCATAACTTGATTGAATCAATGGGACAATAAGGCAAAGTATAGATGAAATATGCATACGGTAGGACCAAATCAGGAAATTTATGAGTGAAAACCCATGTAAAAAATTAGATTTTTACAGTTCCAACAGACTACAAAAGATGCATAATCAACTCATAATATTTATAAAAGATCAATGTCTTATCCAAAGGGAAATAGGTTCACAAATGAAGGGACAAGAAAATAAACAAAGTAAGGAAAAACATAGAAACAAAATGGTGCATACACAAAAATAGGAGGGAAACATACCCAAAAAATCCTAAATAACTAAATAACTTAAATAAAAAGATAGGAAACACCCATTTCATTGATGATAAAATTTCATATGTCAGGCATTATAAGGAAAGGGCATTTGTGTGCCATCCAAGTAAGCTAAGTAAAATGAATCTTTCTCGCATACCTATCTAATTTGGAATGGTCCTTTCCACAAAGAATCAAAATTACTATGCATCCCCTTTGGTTCCCTTAACATATCCTAAAGTAATACAAGATCATCAACTTGGAACTATCTAGGTTTGACCTTCTTGTCAAACAACTGCTTTACTTGAAACTAATGTTCTCTGATTATATCCACAAAAAATTCCCTTTATTATTCCATCTTGGTTAGATACAAGATTCTCTTCTGCAAAGAATCTTTAAATTTTTAGTCCTCCAATGCATTTTGAAGGTGCAAAGATGCAAGCTCTAATGGAATGGGAAGCTTGGTCTCTACTCCAAAAACCAAGTCGAATGGAGATATTCCAATCACCCTTTTTGTAGTTACCATGTTTTCCCACAATGCATCATATAATATTTTATGCCAATTCCTTTGATTTTCCTCAACCATCTTGCAAATAATTGTAAGATATTCTTGCTACTAGCCTTTTCTTGACCATTTCCTTGAGGATAATAGTCAGACCAAGAGATAAGACAATACCATAATTGTAGAAAAATACTGATATTTCATGAGAAGATCTAAATTAGACGCATTATCTGTTACAATTTTATGTGGAACATTAAACCATACCAAAATATTTTCTTTGATAAAGCCACACACCACTTCTAATGTTTTTTTTCTACCAAAACTTCCTTTAACCATTTCATAAAATAATTCATTCCTACTACAATATGAATGTGATTAGAACTAGAATGTGGATGGATTGGGCTGATAAAATCAAAACCTCATTATTGGAATAGTTCTTTGATCACAACTAGTTTCAACAGTAATGCGACAAGTTTAACTTTCCCTTTGAATTGTTGACAAGATTCACACTTTTTCACCCATTCATCCACATCTTGGAATATACTAGGCCAATAAAAGAAATATATGAGAATCTTGAATGTTGTAACTGAAGAAGAAAAGTGACCCCCACAAGCTTCATTGTGAAAATATGGAAGAAGCCTCTTTTGTTTCCCTTTATCAATGTTGGTTTCTTTTTACACTATAACTAGGTTTGTCTCCTAATCTACTTGTGGAACTGCCAATTCCAGTCAAGGGCAGCTCAAAGGACCTAGACCAACTGATGAGGACTTTAAGAAACCTCCTACACTTTGGGCTCTGCAAGACCCAGGAGGGTGATACCTTAATGTGTTTACAACCTCTGCACCATTATTATAAACAACATCAACAATAACAAATGATCTCACTTAATAGCTCAACACAATAGGATAATACTGGAATAAATTGGTTGTTTATCAGAATATCGACTACTTGGAGCATGAGATGACTATGACACTAGGTAGTATAAGATAGTGATTGATTTTCAATTTGCAACAAGCTCTAGGAAAAGACAAGCAAATACTGAATCATATGGGTAATCGCAACTTAGACTAGTGCCATATATCTATTGGGAAAGAGTCAAATTTATAAGCATCTAAAGGCATATAATAGGTTTAACACATAACATATGGAATCCTTGATGATATTGCATTACAATTTTATCAATATGTATTCTAACTCAATACTACTTACCAAATCCTTATACAACACATATCCTCCTATAATCCAATTCAAGCATTTGAATTAATTCTTTGAATTAAAGCCAAAACAAGGATCATACATAGCACAATAGTGAGATGGATAAAACAACCCTTAGTAATTTTATTCAAGGTTTAGATATGCAAGTACAATGGAGAGACATGAGCTTGAATTTTTCATTTAAAATCAAATGCTAGTACTGTTATACAACATTAAACCTCCATGAACTCAAAACCTGTTACAAATTGACTCAAAACCTAAGTTGTATTTCTTCCTAAAACCATTAGACTTTACAAATTGCTTTGCAACTTCACCTAGACTCGACAAAATTTGTCTAACTTGCTACCTCTCTATACCTCTGGCCTTGAAATCCTTCTTATAGAGAATGAAGGAGCAAACAAGCATCGAGCTAGAGAGTACACTTGTCACTAGCCAATTCGCACACCTAGAAAAAGTTGATGCAGCAATAAAGATCACTAGAAAACCATGCCAAGATTTTCCATTAAAGCAGAACTGGAAGCCACTTCAACTGCAACATTTGACCTATTAATTGAATCATGCCAGTAAGCATCCTTCCCACCATTAAAACTCACCCACTTGCCTGCAAAAACAGATCCAACCATACTTTGACCTTGAATAAAAATTCTAGTCGTCGATCCTTCAGTTGAATCAAATCATCGAATGACCGCCTTCAAAACTAGTTGACACAATCACCAGTGTGGTAGAGAAGGGCCCATCACATCATACACTGAGAAAGAAATCCATGTGGTGGTCTCCCACGACATCACAATCAATAAAAATCCTGCAGCTTTGGATCATGCGATGGCATGTGACCATCGATCTTGTCCCTTCAACACAGTCGTTGACCTTACCAATAACTATCGAGCATCTTTTTCACTGAGATTAAAACATCTCTATCAATCTGCAACACATGCATCTTAAGAGCACTTTAGTAACCCACCCTTTTATTCCTTCGGCCTCATCGACTGAGACACGTGGCAGTTGCCCACAATATCACAATTGGTAAAAACCTTGCTAGTTTTGATCACACGATGGTGAGCGACCATTGATCTTTGACAATACTTGATTAGTGATTATAAAATTTATCCCCTTCAACCCTTCCAGATAGGACACGTGGAGCTCGCCTGCAATATTGCGATTGACCAAATCACTATGGTGAGGCCATTGCGGGATAGCGAGGAATGACTGAGATGTGGCCAGATTTAGCTTTTAATCGCCACCATTGATCTCCATTGACTTGACCTGTTGCCCTAATTTCTCCACCTGTCCAAAAAAATTCTCATTTAATTAATTCCCATAGACAGATCAAATATTTCATTTTAAATGTTTTTCCTAAAGCAATGAAACATTTAAAATACATTGCTCAAAATTTCCTCGGGCCCCACCTTGTACACGTGGAAAAATATCATTGCTTCGCAATAAATAAAAAGTGAGCACCTTCCGATTGTGAAATAGCAGGCAAGCCATTTGATCAAAGGGAAGTTGACCAATGGTTGTGCGAACCTCATCCCCTAGAGAGGACACGTGGCACCTACTCACAATACCGCGATCACTAAAGCTGCTGCAACTCTCGATCGCGTGATGGTAGGCAACCGTTGATATCTAAAGGTACATGATCAACGACAGTGCAAACACCATACTTCTGCAAAATATAATCTTTATTAATAGGACAAGGGAGAATTACTAGGCTGACAGGACAACAATGACATAAGTTGTTTTTTAAATGACGAAGCACAGGGTCGGCCTAGACTTAGGGAAAAATAAAACCTACGGAGGCTACAAAAATTTAAACCAAAGGGACCAAAGTCTTAGATGAAACGATGGGGCACAAGTTGTTTTAAGACCCTTCAAAAAGGTAACGTCCAAATAGAACCTCAACCAGGGCAGAAAACAAACACTAGGGTTTTACATGAAAAGAAAGTTAAAACCCCAACCCTAGGATTTTGACACCATGAAAGACCAGTTGACACTAGGAAAGGAAGAAATGAAACATAAGGAGCAAAATTTTGAAGCTCCAACAGTGGCTCTAGTTGGGGACGTTCATTCCATTGGAATGAAGCGAGGATTCAAAATATCAGGTGAAGTAGACCAGGAGGTAGAGACGACCAAAAGGGGTTGTTTGGACAAAACAACCCAAACTATATATAGAATATATACAAAATATACAAACCTAAACTACTGTTCATGGAAAAGAATACTTCAAGTGAAGTATAACTTTAAGAACTATCCGTGAATTAGCAATTCAAGAATATCCCTTGTCAAATTTTTTTTTTTTCAAACTCCATTTGGTGACCCCAAGCCACCAAATGAAAAAGGGGAGTCAACATTTACCTTTTTCAAACACAATTATGCAAAAGGAGCTGATCTCCCCCAACTTATGCTTGCCTCCATCAAACCACAACAACATTGGTGACTGCACCTTTGCAAACACAAGCATCAAACTTCATGCAAGTGAGAACTTTCTCTTTGTTTGGCTTTGTCATCAATTGGCAACCAAATCAAATAAGCCCCATCATTGCCACTCTCTTCATTCTTTGATTGTGTATCAAGTGGAAAGATTTGAAAATGGGGATCAAGACCATATGAAAGCACAATCTGATCACAACCATTTTCTTGATTGAACATGATGGTACCCCTCAACATGCCATCATATACAACATCATCAATATACTCATAATCACTATGCATTTGAAAGTCAGGGACACTTTCCAAACGCTGATAATCATGTGGAAACAACTGATTAAATTTATCATGTGAATCACTCTCAAGCTGAAAACAACTCATTTCAATGTCCTGCACATTGCCACATTCAATGAAAACTTCTTCCAGTTGACAAAAATAACACTCAATCTGCTATGTGGTTGGTACTATTAAGCTCATTCTGATTATTAGTTTGCATATCAAAATGTAAACCATCACAATAACTTACCAGAAGATTTGGTTCATCATGCAAACTATCTTCAAGTGTATTCAAAGAAATAGACTCATCCTTTAACACACTCGATACTTGTTCTTCATCATGCTAGTAGTGAGGGTCATCAAAAATTTCTGACTCATCATCTATAATCATACTGTCATCTTCTGAACATAAGGTATCAACCTTTTCAACATCACAAGCTTGCTCAACAATAAGCAATTCTGGTTCAGAATCATAATTTGATCTCTCATTGGAATCAACCTCTACATCCTCATGAAAAGACTCATGGCTAGGCTCATTTAAATAAACAAACAAAGACTTGTTTAAATCTGCATCAAGGTTTTCAAAACTTGGCTCATAAGAAATGAAATCCTCATAGTCATCTGCTGCTTCAAACTCACTAGAACATATCCCTAAACTTGCATCAACATTCACACTATCATACTCATCACATAATGCAATATTACCATCAAATGGTTGCTTGTCTTCATCTGCATTAGAACACTTTTCATTCAAGGAGATCAATTCCATCTCCTGCTTTTGAAATGAATCAGAATCACCAGGGTTGTAAATAGATTTGAAATCCTCTTGATCACTTATATAAGGATGCTTTTCAGTCGACTGCAAACTTCCATCTACAACACCATTGTTCTCATCAGGACAACTTAAAACATCAGAATCATCATAATCCTTAGTTGTGTATTTAGAGTCCATAGAGGAGAAAATACTCTTAGTATCATTTGCATCATTGTAGCCCTCATTTGCTATAGAAAATCTGCTTTCTATTTCTGTATCTTCAAAGCAAATGGAAAACACTTCACATGTTTTATTTATCTTTTCATGACCATCATGGCTGCAATATTCTTCTGGACATATTTCTTCTGTAGTTGTTCAGAAACAACATCCCTATCACTGCATGGTGCACTATCATTCTTGTCTTCTACTATACCATCTGCATCCATTGGACTAAATCTTGAAAAAGTACCATCACATAATTGAGTTAAGAGATGGCTCCCATATTTATCTATCATTTCCTCAATTATTAAAAGTCATTGATATAAACTTTTAAGGCTAGGGGGCCTCCAGTGAACTAGCATGGTACTCAGACCTGGCTTATACTTCTCACAGAACAAATCAATGCAGAATGAATCATCAAGTCTTTCTAATTCTGGTATAGCAAGTAGAAATTTCATAAATCTATCATGAAAATCATAGATAGATTCCTCCTCCAATATTTCTATATCACACAGTGCATTAATATATGATTCAGACTCAACCTTGTTTGCAATTTCCTCTTCAAATTCTTATTGAGTATGCAGACTTCTATCTTTAGACAAACATTCATCATTCATTACTAACTCATCTTTAAAAGTATCAAGGAAACATGTTCTAAGTCTATGTCATGAATCTATGGAGTGCATTGGTAAACAAATAAACCAACTTTTAGCCATACCTTCTAAAGTTCTTACAAAAAAAATCATGATAACATCTTCTTCAATCTGGCAATCTTCCATCAAATGAATGAAACACTATACATGTCTTGATGCTGATTCCTCAAAATCATCTCTAAACTTAGGAAAAAGTTCAGTAATTCTTCTTGGGACAGAATGTGGGTAACCTTGGATTTTACTAAAATCTAAAGGGTTGTATCTTTCATTACCAAACACCTTCCTTTGAGGACAAGGCTGTGTTCTAGGCATGATACTATAGCTTGTAAAGGGAGAACTAAAACAATCATACATTTTGCAAATGAAAATGATTCCCTCTACAACTATTCAGTTACAATATTGAATCTCCCTTGATTGTAGTGATTAATATCACTAAATAAGGGAACCAAAGTTCTTTCCTTAGGAGTTCAAATATGTGAAGAATACCTAGAAACATTGCAGCTACTACAAATCTTTCTAGAAATATTGTACATCTGGAACTGTATTCTTTAAATCTTCAACAATTTCTTTTGACAGAGTCACCACCTCTTCTTCTAGAGGATTGAACTTCAAGTATTATGAATTTCTTTCACAAATAAATCTATCTCTGAGTCCCTTCCATCAGTAGAGCACCACATATCTGGAAATCCTCAGGTTCACTACAACAAATATCTTTCTCCAGGCCTAAGATTCCTTAGTGTTTGTACTAATATCAAAATGGCAAACAATAATATGACTCTTTGATAAGACAATCTGCAATCGGACTTCTGAGTGCATTCCCTAGTAGATTCGCCATCTTGTTGGTTTCTTTTTACACTATAATGAGGTTTGTCTCCTAATCTACCTATGGAACTGCCAATTCCAATCAAGGACAACTCGAAGGACTTGGACCAACTGACAAGGACTTTAAGAAACTTTATACTTTGTGCTCTGCAAGACCCAAGAGGGTGATCCCTTAATGTGTTTACAACCTCTGCACCATTATTATAAACAACATTAACAATAACAGACGATCTCACTTAATAGCTCAACACAATAGGATAATATTGGAATAAATTGGCTATTTATCAGTAATATCAACTACTTGGATCGTGAGATAACTACGACACAAGGTAGTATAATATAGTCATTGATTTGCAATTTGTAGCAAGCTCTAGGAAAAGACAAGCAAATACTGAATCATATAGGTAATCACAACTTAGACCAGTTCCATATATCTATTGGGTAGGAGTCAAATTTATAAGCATCTAAAGACATATAATAGGTTTAACACATAACATATGGAATCCTTGATGATATTGCATTACAATTTCATCAATATGTATTCTACCTCAATACTACTGACCAAATCCTTATACAATACATATCCTCCTGTAATGCCATTCAAGCATTTTAATTAATTCTTTGAATTAAAGCCAAAAAAAGGATCATACACACCACAATAGTGAGATGGATAAAACAACCCTTGGTAATTTTATTCAAGGTTCAAATATGCAAGTACAATGGAGAGACATGAGCTTGAATTTTTCATTTAAAATCAAATGCTAGTACAGTTATACAACATTAAACCTCCATGAACTCAAAACCTGTTATAGATTGACTCAAAACCTAAGTTGCATTTCTTCCTGAAACTGTCAGACTTTACAAATTGCTCTGCAACTTCACCTAGATTTGACAAAATTTGTTTAACTTGCTACCTCTTAGTACCTCTGGCCTTGAAATCCTTCTTATAGAGAATGAAGGAGCAAACAAGCATCGGGCCAGAGAGTACACCTATCACCAGCCAATTGGCACACCTGGAAAAAATTGATGCAGCAATAAAGATCACCAAAAAACCAAACCAAGATTTACCATTAAAGTAGAACTAGAAGCCGCTGCAACCACAACATATGACCTATTAATTGAATCATGCTAGCAAGCATCCTTCCCGCCATTAAAACTCACCTGCTTTCTTGCACAAACAACTCCAACCATACTTTGACCCTGACTTTAAATTCTAGTCATTGATCCTTCAGTTGAATCAAATCATTGAACGACTGCCTTCAAAACTAGCTGACACAATCACCAGCGTGGCAGAGAAGGGCCCATCACACTATACGCTGAGAAAGAAATCCACGTGGTGGTCACCCGCAACATCGCAATCAGTAAAAATCCTACAACTTTTGATCATGCGATAGCAGGCGACCGTCGATCTTGAGCACCAACGATCTCGTCCCTTCAACATAGTCACCACCCTTACCAATAACTATCGAGCATATTTTTGAAAACATCTCCGTCAATCTGCAACACGTGCATCTTAAGAGCACTTTAGTAACTCACCCTTTTATTCCTTCGGCCTCATCAGCTGAGACACGTGGCAGTCGCTCACAATATTGCAATCGGTAAAAACCTTGCTAGTTTCAATCACGAGATGGCAGGCGACCATTGATCTTTGACAATACTTGATCAGTGGTCACAAAATTTATCCCTTTCAGCCCTTTCGGATAGGACACGTGGAGTCCGCTCGCAATATCGCGATCGACCAAATCACTATGGTGGGGCCATCACAGGATAGCGGGGAACTACTGAGATGTGACCAGATTTAGATTTTAATCGCCACCGTTGATCTCCTTTGACTTGACCCATTGCCCTAATTTATTTGCCTGTTATTTTCTCATTTAATGAATTCCCACGACCATATAAAATATTTCATTTTAAATGTTTTTCCTAAAGCAATGAAACATTTAAAATACATCGCTCAAAATTTCCTCGGTCCCCACCTTGTACACGTGGCAAAATCTTGCTACTTCATGATAAATAAAAAGTGAGCACCTTCTGATTGCGAAATAGCGGGCAAGCTGTTTGATCAAAGGGCAGTTGATCAATGGTCGTGTGAACCTCATCCCTTAGAGGGGACACATGGCACCCGCTCATGATACCACGATCACTAAAGCTTCCACAACTCTGGATCGTGCGATGGCAGGCAACCATTGATATCTGAAGGCACATGATCAACGACAACAAAAACACCATACTTCTGCAAAATATAATCTTTATTAATAGGACAAGGGGGAATTACTAGGCCGACGAGAGAACAATGACATAAGTTGTTTTTTAAACAATGAAGCACAGGGTCGGCCTAGACTTAGGGAAAAATAAAACCTATAGAGGCTGCAAAAATTAAAACTGAAGGGACCAAAGTCTTAGATGAAATGATGAGGCACAAGTTGTTTTAAGACCCTTCAAAAAGGTAATGTCCAAATAGAACCTCAATCAGGGTAGAAAACAAACACTAGGGTTTTACATGAAAAGAAAGTTAAAACCCCAACCCTAGGATTTTGACACCATGAAAGACCAGTTGACACCAGGTAGGGTAGAAATGAAACATAAGGAGAAATTTTTTGAAGCTCCAACAATCAACACACCTAAGAAAGGTACCATCAATTCCTTTTGTATAACTTGTGTATCACCCCAAATGATATAGTTCATTGCTTTCAACTTGATCATCCTTTACCTTTTGGAGGAAAATGAATAGGAAATTATCCATATGTGAGAAAATATGTGATATTTTAAAACCATTCATTTGTTATTTTGACAAAAAGGACAAGGGGTGACTCAAGGTTTTCTTCCTCTTGTGTACTTGGCTCATTCTCCACTATTAACTTGCATAAGCCTCATCTCATCACCAGCTTGGTAGGTTTAATGTTGATATCATAATCCTACACTTTATCAATTCATGAGGCTTTCTTATTCAATCCTATCTCTTGTTATGCCAGAATAATATTCGCAATTATGCTAGGTACATAGACAATGGAATGAACATTAAGAATATAAAATCAAAATTGTTTTATTGCTCTAACAATGGCATATGCATGTTTTTTTATAGGAGAATATTTTAGTTCATTCTTTTTCAAAGGAGCACTCATAAAAGTGATAGGCACTTCCACTTTGTCTTCATTATATTGTGTCAAGATCAAAGATAAGTTGTTTCAAAAGCATAACAATATATGTTAAATTATTTGGCAAAATTAGAATACGATTTAAAATTGGGGCATTTGCTATTAGGTATTTTATTTGATTGAAATATCTCTTGCCCTCATCCACCTATTTAAAGATAGAATTTCCTTTCATCACATCTATAATAGACTTTGTTATCTCTAAGAAAATACGTACAATTTTTTTTAAGAAATTTATTTGGCCAAAGAATGACCTAACACTTGCTTGCTAGAAGGAAAGGACAATTGTTGTATCACTTTAACTCATTTAGGATCAATTTGAATCCATTCTTTGGATGCAATATGTCCAAGTAGCTTACCTTCCATGACACCAAAGATAGACTTCTTTAGATTTAAAGAAATACCTTGTTTCCTACATCTTTACAATACACACATTCTAAATGGTAGGCATGGTGTTTGCATTTCCTTGAAAATACTATTAATTCATCTAAATAGATAACAATAATATTGTTTTATAAATCCCCAAAGGAAAGATCCATAGCCCTTTGAAATTTTGCACCTACATTCATCAACCTGAAAGACATTCAATTGTAGGAAAAAGTGCCCCAAGGTGTGGTGAATGTTGTTTTATGCTAATATTTTGAAGCTACGTTGACCTAGTTATATCCCAAAAAGTCATCTAGCATTGGCATCATCTTAGAGCTTGAAACCATTTACAAAATTTGGTCCATGATTGGAAGTGGATAATTATCTTTAAGGGAAGCCCGGTTCAAATTCCAAAAATTGACATAAATTATGATTTCACCATTTTTATTTCTTATAGGAATAATATTGGCCAACCCACGTAGAATGATGTATTGGGTAAATAATCCAAGCTTTGAGCATCTTATCTACTTATGCAAAAAAAACATTTGCTACTTTTGGATTGAATTGTCTCTGCTTCTATCTATATGGAGTAGCCCCAAGTCTCATAGAAATATGATGCTTGAACTCACCATCCATGAAATATTTAATATCATCAAAACACCATGCAAACACATCCCTATGTTCTTTAAGTAAAGTAATGAGCTTTAACTTTTCCTTTCTAGAATAATATTTTTGATGATAATGATCTTGGTATCAATTTTAGAACCAATACTAAATTTTTCATATTCAGAAGAGCCATATGTGTGCTCACTGACTTTTCTTTTCACACCATGATCATGTTTATCAAACAACTCCTCCAATGAAACTATACCCTTTGGGATGGTATTTCCAAGTCCAATTACATAACTTTAGGGCTTGTTTCTATCTTTTATCACATTAATTTTCTCTGAAGTTTGGGAACCTTAAAAAATAAAGTTGGAAAATGCTCCACTTTCTTCAAGGAAAGAAATAATATGCTTGTTGTCATCAATCACTCACCAATATTGGTTATTATCTAGCATGCTTGGCTTGTAAATCAAGTCAATCAAATAGACATCCTTTTCAACTCAAGACATGGAATTAGGAGTGAAGTAGAGATACCCAAACAATATTCTTTAGAATTATTTTCTCTTGGAACTACTTGTATTGAAAAAACATCCAAGCCTTCAATTTCATCCCAAAATTTATTTCATTAGTTTGTAAGCCTCTTATTTTCAATTTCATCCCAAAATTTATTTCATTAGTTTGTAAGCCTCTTATTTTTGGTTTGGAATTATTTCTTGACTCAATTGACTACTAATTTTGTATCACTAGTCACCTTGAGCTACTTGTTTCCTTTCTCTTTACATAACCGTAGACCTAAGACAAAGGCTTCATATTGATTTGTATTATTAGTGGTCTCAAAAACTAGCTTATAAGCTTTTAGAAAATTTTCTCCTATAAGAGATCTAAGAACTGCCCCAGCTTGAGAACCATCAGAAGAAAAACTTCCATAAAATTTCATCATCCATATTTTAAAAGATATATCAAGAGCGAGCAATTCATACATATAGTCTTCTTTCAAAGTAAGCTTGTAAGTGTTGAGATGAGTTTCTATACAAAGAATCTCAAACCTTGGATCCTCCAACTTTAATATATAGTGTATTTTTCTTTAGCTTCCGGGTTGAGACAAACTTTCTTGTCACCAATAGGTAAAAAAGTATGAGACTATTATAATTGGCTAGAATATCGACCAAAAAAATGCTAATCTTTAATTTCTTTTGTGGGTATGTTGTTAGGGAAATCTGTACATCCTTAATTTAGTCTACAAGCGGAACTTTTTTTGATTCAATAAAATAAAAATTTCGAGATGTTTTATTTAATGAAAGCCCTAAATCATGAGCCACGTTGGAAGGCATGGCATTATCTAAAGTTGTGGAATCGAATATACAATTACTAAGCTTGCAACCGGCTAAATACAAAGATACATAAAATGGGTTAGGCTTATCTGAACTAGTTGTAATGATAAGAGGAATATCATTTTGAATTGGTTCAATTGGAACATCATTACTCATAGTTTTATCTAACTCTTGATGGATGGTGGATTTAGGAGATTTCAAATCTCCGTTAATACATTCCACTTATTCAATTGATGAGGATTAGTCTTATGGATGGTGGATTTAGGAGATTTAAAATCCCCATTAATACATTCCAGTTACTTATTCAACTGATGAGGATTAGTCTTATGATATTCTATTTGAGATAGTTGTACTTTTTTCTTTTTGCAATATTCAATGAAATTGAAAGAATGATCAGTAGGAGCCAAGAAAGAGTTAGTGATTTTTATACCTTGTTTAGCATTATCAAATGAAGTGAGATCTTCTTGGGTCTAGTTTTTTAAAATAATGCATTTAAAAGTGTGGTGTCCATAACTTTAAGAAGAAATATCAACCTTGGCCTTATCTTCATACCTTTGATGTTGATTCCTTGTAAAAATGTTGCAAGAATGTTTGTATCGTGCAACATTTTTTCCTTATTGTCAGATTCATACTCTAAAAAAATGACTGATAGTTACCCAAAATTTTGATTTTCTTCATCTTCTAGAGCAATGTGTTCTTCTATCTTTTCACTAGTCTAATACCTTGTCATTCATAGGCATGAAGAACCATCATGATTTGTTGTCAAATGAAAATCACACATGACAACTGAATGACAATTACTTGAAGATGTGTGTTCAATCACTAATCTTTGTGGAGAAGGACAAAGCTTCGGTTGTCTATTATATTGATATGGAACATAATTCCACCTCAAAATGTCTTGATACAAAGGTAATGGATTCTATGGGAGCCTCTTTTTCAATAAAATAAAATCATTGGCATACTTTTGTATCATGGGATCCGTAGTGGTAAGATTTATTTTTTGTCCTTTCCCTTTCTACAAATCTTTATTCAACTTGCCTAAACTAAGCAAATAATCTAACACATTCTAACATTCTAACACTAGATCAGGACATTGGACTACCACAAGAAATCAGGCAACACATGCTAACCCACTTTCAAAGATCTTTTGTGCTAAGGGTAACCTCTTTCCATCTTCCATGGACTTCCAAAAGTCTTGCATGCTGATGTGGCCTAGCTTGGTATTTGAGTCTTTCAGAAGTGTACTTTCAACTATGGGAATAAACCCATAGCCTTAAAATGTGTACTTTATGATTGTTGACTACTAGAGATTTCAATTATTGCTTTGTCTTTTTTCAAAAACTTAAAAAACTAAGTGGTTCATTTCCTTTCTATGTGCATACATATTTTTCATGCATATATATCTAAGATTTTCTAATAAATACCTCACAAGAATCACTTCTTTGGGACTGACCAATTGATGAAAACACACATTCTTTGAGGTATTATTTCACATGACTTACTTACTCTTCCACATACATGACTAGTGGCACTCTACAATTCCAAAAATACTTTCAACAAAACCATTTCCTCATGCACTCTATTTTGTATGCATGTTTATCACAAGATTTCAATTAAAACTTCTAACAAAAATCTAATTTTGTTATAATTTGGAAAAAAATTATAATCTGTTTCAAATTTCCCTTTTGGCACAGGTTAGTATAGCATTGGTGGAGGTTGTAGAGCTTGTAAATACCCCTAACAAATGCATCCACTTGAAAGTTTCACAACATTTTCAATAAATACTTTTGATGCATATCTTTGAGATTTGCATTGCATGAGATAATATGTCTTCAAGACAATTTATCAAATATTTCACAATACCTTGTCTCCATTCCATGCTATGCAAATATGTCTATTAGAGAAATCATAATTCTATAATATCTAACAAGACTCCATTATATTATGCTACAAATACTACAATCATTCCATAAGATGACACTTCTTTGAGGCATATTATGCTACAAATACTACAATCATTCCATGAGATGGCACTTCTTTGAGGCATGTTGAATAGGTTATGGACATGCTAGTGGAGTCTATGGAATTTAAGACTTACAATCATCATGTACCAAGATACATATGATTGAGGAATTTTCTCAAACCTATGATTTGTAACTAGGAGAATAATAGTAAGGTTGTGGAGTTTGAATTCATGCCTACTAAGTCCATACACTTTGTTGAAGAGATTCCACGTTTTCATAGAACATAAATAGGTTGGAAAAAGTTATAAAATTTTGTGTTTACACACCACATTTGCTTTTAAGTTCTTAAAGCCTTTTCCATAAACCAATTTTGTGTAGATCCTGCAATCATTGTACACCATGAGATCGACATTTTCTTGAAGTTTTTAAAATCCTTTTCAACAATTCCATTCTATTCATATCCATGCAAAAAAAAATATGGCAAAGTTTGTGGAGGTCTCCATAGCACTTGCATGAAAGTTTCAAGAGATCTTTCAATCGAAACTGTTTTATGTCTATTCTTTCCATGAACTAAGATCAATTCGCTATAAGTTCACGCGCTCTGTCTATGCTTCTTCCAAGGATACTTTGATGTGTTATTTCAAAATTACTACTTTGGCCCAAAAAGAAAGAATTCTATGCAAAGGTTGTGGAATTCCTTATGCCTGTAAACTGATAAGGCATCTCTTTCATCTACCGATCAGTTATAATAATAACTATTAAACCGTTGCATAACTGATTCTCCTTAATTCCCTCCGTTATGGCATAATAACAATTTATTTTGGAAAATCTGTAAAATTTCCACACAAATTCAATATACTATTAAATAAAAGGATTTGGGAAGTTCTAACACCCCAAAAATCCATTTGAAATCTTTTAAAAAGAAAATCAATAAGAATTTGAGAATACATTAAAAAATTACCTCTCATTCTAGCAAAATTTGAAAAGAGGAGAACTTTAAACACACCTCATGGATGCACAAATCCACACACGACCATGATCTCCTACCAATTCCTATTTGAATGCTTCAAATCCCATCCAATTTTCCCTCCAATTTCTCCCACAATCACAAAAACAAGATGTAGGGAAAATAGGGTTTTTCCTCTCCAAATTCCTCACAAATAAAACATAAAATGAAAAATGAAAAATGAAATGTCAATTTTCCTTTTAACCCCTTTTTCCTTTTCAAATAAAATAACATATTTTCTTTTCCAATTAATCAAATTTAAATCCCTAATTTCACCTATGACAAAATAAGATTATTAAATATAATTCAATTTTCTATTCCACAAAGTTTACAATTTAAGTCTATATAAGCATATTTTCAAATTACTTGTGGAAACTAGAATTCAAATCAAATTAAAATTAAAATAAATTACACTTCTATTTCATTGATTTGAAACTCGAAAAAATATCCTCAAATCTTGACAATCAATTAAGTTCATTCCACAATTATCATTCAACATATAATTTCACTATTAAATCCATAGAAGCATTCAACTAAATTAAATTGTAGAAATAGGAAATTTGATAACACATTAACCACACATTCATGAGATATCCATAAAAAGAGTTACAATATCTAAAATCATACTGATGGTGGTATCCAAGTCAATATGGGTAAAATAAAAAGGGTCTTGCTCTCGGATCGAGTAGAACAGGTAAGGAAAAATAATCAATGGCCAATGTGACATCTCCTTATAACCATCGTTAGAGTATTATCAAAACCTATGGATCCAAGTGGAGAAATACTTAATACATATAACCACTCAACACACATGTCAAGCATACTTACTCTATTTATATAAATATTTGAAGCATCACATAATTACCCAATGGTATATAACATCATATCCATAATTCCATTATATATAAATGATACAATTCATGATAGCATCTAATTATATAATCTATATTATGAAAGTTATTCATGAACCAAAAACATAATAATAATCACTCAAGCAAGCCCAAATCATGCATGCATCCTAAGAACACCTCTATAATGAAATACATTTATCCCCTTTCAAGGGACTTGGCATCATATCTCTCTCTCACACACACACTTTAGTATCATTTAAATAAAGCATAACAATCAAATAACCATAGAGGAAATATGAATCATGACATATACCAATAATATCAAACCATGATCATCTAACATCTCAACATATATGAGATACAATTCTTTCACTGATATCACATGCTAGGAATACGTAGGCACTACACATGAAATGGATATATGAGTCTATAAAAGACCCAAATGGCATTTGTGATGCTTCACACCCTCTATATCTTGCCAATAATCCTCAAATGTGGACACTTTATTTTCATGTCCTTTTCATGGGTGAGGATTTTTATATCACTCTTATTGTGAAGCTTTCCTGATGCTCTTTGATTTATTTCTATATGAATGGTTATCCTATATGCATCCCTCAATTTTTAAGGATCATTATCTCTCAATAGATGGCCTATTTTAGCATCATAAGTGTTGATATACAAAACTAGACACATAAATTCATTAGGCCTTAAATAAGTCTAAATTCCATTCATTACTTTAACAAGTCTAACACAAATTCATTAGATCCTTTAGTGATATTTGTTCAAACTCATTTATTATGAACTTGAGATATACTTTTCCACCATATTATTCTCTAAAAAAAACTTGAATTCCTCCCATGAGCCAATGCTTGTATCAAGCAATCCTTTATACTGATCCCTTGCTTCATAAACTAAGGATTGTCAAAATAGTTTCATCAAGACATCTTCATCTTCAATTTCATAATAATCAATTAAATTTCCAAATGACTTTAAATGTTCTTCTCCCAAAAAATTATTTCCAATTATAGGATTGGGATATCCAAGGATTCCAATGAATTCCAATTGTTTGTATCTCTCTAGATTAAAAGGTTTTTGATTAGGGATATGACCTCCACTTCATATATCTTCAACACTTATTCATCCACCAAGAGTAGACCTCCAACATTCACCTTCATTTCCATCTTTGGAGCTAAAATTCCAATATTGTTTATAGGAATATTATGGGTAGGATTTTTTGGATTTACATCATTCTTGATTGGATCAATATTCATCAAATCTTCAATTATATATCATATCATCTATGATCCTCTTGGGCTCAATTATATCCAGCTCAACTTTGAGGTCATTTATCTCTTCAAAAATATCTTGTTCATTTGAATTGTCATTCATCTATAAGTCCTTGGTCACTTTTGGGAAATCTAAATCATCATCTATCACCACACCATATCTCTTCTCTCTGATCTCTCAAATTACCAGGGAAAAAGTATTTGTATACAAATGTGGATGATCCCCTTTCTTTGAAGGAGATGTCATATGCTCATCATATAAGTCATTCCTTCTAATATTAACATTTGGAAAGATGACTCTAGAAAAAAAGATTGATTCACTTTAGACTTCAATTCTTATCATTCCTTTTTTTCAATACTATTTATAATCTCATGATATTTAGGATTGAACCAAATATCTTCATATTTATTTTATTTGGCTCTATTTTCATCTTTATCATTGTTATAACTAGGATATCTATTCTTATAATAAATGTTTTTAATTATTGTTGGAAGTATTTGCATAGGGAGTAGATGGCCTACCTGTGCCTTTAGAATTTCATGCATGATTATATATTTTCAGTTCATTGGCCTAGTTTCTACACGGATCATTGGGAAATAATGATCTCATCTAATCTATTTGATATTTTTTTTAGAATTTTTATCAAATTAGAAATGTTAGTCACCTCACTAAAATGGAAATGAACTAAATAATTTCATTGAATGCAAATATTTAACAAAGATAGTTCTATTTTCACAAGTAGCTAAAGACATAGTAACGTGACAACATGGTAATTAACTTGCAAATTTTAATATGATTTGGACTCTAACACATTTATAGCCACTAAATCCCTAATGTATTTGTCAATTTGTTGGTTTGCCAACTCGTATTTCAATGAATTATAAGGCTTTTCCACATCTTATTCTCAAAGACACTCAAACATTGCCCAACAACTAGGAGATAGGTTTTACAATTGTTCTCCTCTAGACTTTGCGCTCTGCAAAACGACATATAGAAAATTCACTACTAGTAATTCATTGACAGAAAAGTCACCATCGACAATTCATCATGGGAAAATTCACCGCCATGACAAATTCACCGCCAAGTAAAGTTCACCGCTAGCAATTCACCGGGGCCAAAAATTAACTACATTAATATTTTTTAAAATAACGCAAATGAAAATAAAAAAATTAAAGTTTTCAAAATATATATTAAAAAATATTAATGCGGTTAATTTTTTGCCGCGGTGAATTGTTGGCAGTGAATTTGTCATGGCGGTGAATTTTCCCATGGTGAATTGCTTGCGATGAATTTTTTGTAGTGGCTTGCTCGCAGTGAATTTTCCTATAGCCCTGCAAAACATAGGTGGGTTCCTCTTTCAAGATACCACATAGTTTATAGATATAATTACAAAATAGTTCCTTGCAGTTGTGAAACTTATTTCCAATTAACAAGGATTAGTTACCTAATTCTTGAGATAGATTATATTCTTGTAATCCATTAAATCCAAGTATGAGGAAGAAAAATAATTACAATTAAATTAAAATTGGATTTAGATTTATCATTTTGAAAGCAACTATGAGATCGAGGAAATGTAATAAACACATACTAGTGCCTATTCAAGGTTACAGAGTTTTAATATCATAAATATTCAATTCACAACATCTAAACATATCCTAATGGTAGTTTGAACACTATTAGTTTATAATAACATGACCTATGAAGGACTCAAAATTTAATCCTACTTAATGATCTTTTTGTGGTAACAACATCCTCATTATTTTCATGAAAATGTTTACACCATTCCTTGAATGAAAATCCAACAAATAAAATAACTTAGTGCAAGAAATTTGCATGAAGAACTCTGTAATCTTTGATTATATTACTCAAATAATATGTTACATCACAAAATGGAGATGGTTACACATTTAAGTATGTATTCATATAAGCTTCTTGATCAAAATAGAAAAATGTTTTTATGAAATATTTGTATAGAAACAATATTCTATTATATATTATAAACCAAAAGGGTAAGTGCAAAAAGATGGGGGGCCAAAAAGGGTCTTAAGTGGCCACTTTTTTTTTTTGAAATTGAGAAATATTGACCTTGGATGTGAAATTGAGGATAGTTACACTCAAAAATTTTAGATGCAACAAAAACAAGGATTGTAGTGCTTTGAGTTTGCTTTCTATTTTTTTTTTTTTTAAATGGTAGAGATTAAGGGGTTCAAAAGAGGGAGCCACAAAAATTGGTGTTGTTTTTGTCAAAAAAACATAACATAGCGAATTTTGTGGCTCCCTCAAAAGTTTAACTTTCTTTTGGTATTTTTAAAATTGTTTCAATGAGAAATTAGCTAACATGCAGTTTATGCCTGGTTTTTTTGATAAATTTTTAATGAATATTTGTTTTTTTACTAATTTTCAAAGTGGACACATCTTGATTTTTTTTTTGGCCATGCTACCCCTATAAATTTTGAAAACTGATTGAAAATCATTTTTTTAAAATATGCGTAGAATGGAATTTAGTTTCTAAAAATGTAATTTATTTGAAATTTCAATGAACGATTAATTTATAACAAAAGAATACCAAACATTGGGTTTTTCCAAAAAACGGACACACAAACAAAATAAATTAAAGATGAAAGGCTTAACATTGTTAAAATGTGAAAAAAAATTCATCGTTAAATAGCTAAGAGAGAGCCTAATATTACCCAGGTGTTTGATTTGTTCAACTTTGAAACACATGCAAACCTAATGGTTAGCACAAACACAATTATGTGAAACCTTGTAGAATATGCAAAAATACGTCATTAGACGTTGGGAAGGCACTCCAAGACTTTGGGTTAGTAATCCAAAACAAATACCAAGCTTAAGGCTTGGATATTCTCAAAGTAAGAAATAATGCGAATGCGTTATAACGCACTCACATTATTTCATGGTTTTGATATATTTTTTTGCGTTTGTGCTCAAGAGTTGCCTAAGAAAGACATAAGGGTATGTGTAGGATCATGGGGGTCCAAACTAGGCCTCTAAGTGGTGATGAAAATTCAGAAAATTAGAGTTAGACAACTTGACATAAAAATTTGAATAGGTTATTAACATAATTTGAAAAATATGTAAGAACAAAAGTTGTAGCAAATTGAATGTAGTTTTTAGGCTACTAGTCCATTTTTGGAAAAAAGTAAATTTGTTTTGAGAAATTTTGAAATTTCAATGCAGTGGTACTAAATTTTCAGAAAAAAAAGATAAGAAGCAGGTGTGTGTCTGACCACCCTAAGTATAAGAAAAACATAAAAAAAAATTCTGAATTTTTTAATATAAGTAGAGGACACATGTCCAGATGTGCCAATTTTTTTTGTAATTTTTTTCCACGTAAATAATTAGTTATGATTTTTTAACTAGAACTTTTCAAAATTATTAAAACTTTTGTGTCTAACCACCATAACTTGGTCAAAAAATTATGAAATTCAATTTTTTTTATCCTATAGTATGTGAAGCATAGAATGTGGTGCATCTTGTAGATTCAAAAAATGTTAAGTAGTTTGAAAGTTATAGAAGTTTTTCAATCAGCCTATCAATCAAGACTTTAGATGTAATGTAGGTAGAAAATCAATAATAATTATTTATTTAATTCAAAATAAAGCAAAAGTTATATTGGTGGAAAATTGACAATTTTTTCTATAAACCCTTTTCGTTTGATGAAATTCGGGTAAAAAAAATTTGTTAGCCACAAGGGTGAACTTTGGAAAACTAAATAAATTTTCAAAAACACATTTTTTGGGTTGACTTTCTAGGTCAAAGAATCCCAAACCAAATTTTGAGCCACTATCCGTTTTGGTTTGGTAATACCAACCAAAACAAATATCCGTTCGTAATGGATATCCGTTAGTTATATTTTTGTTATATTATTTATAATACATAATATTATATAATATGTATTATGTATTATATATAATATATTGTATAGTATATTATATATTATGTATTATATTATATATTATATTGTATACTATATAGTACATATATTATTATATTATTATATTATAATATATATATATATATTATTATATTATATATATAATATAATATTATATTATATTATTATAATATATAATATTATGTTATATATTAATATTATGTTATATATTAATATATATACTATATATTATATTATTATATTATACTATATAGTACATATATTATGTATAGTATATTGTATATTATATAGAGTATACATATTAATTATTATATATGTATAAACATGTTTAAAATGGATCAAAATGAAAGCCTTAACCCTGCACAAAATGAAAACTATGATCCCGCACAAAATGAAAACCCTCCAAATCCTCTTTCACCGCAACCATTGTTTCCAAATCAAAATGTGCCAACAATACACGAGTCTATTCATAGAAATTTAGATCAATTAAGAAAATTATGTCAAATCTATGAGACACTTGATGAACTATCAGACATGAAAAACACTTTGGAAACAATCATTTTAAATGTTCAAACTTTGGCAACTTAGCATAATAGATTTGCATAGTGGCAAGAGGAACAAATACAATTTTATGTTGATGGGTTACCATATGATGAGGTGAAGGCTCTTGATATTGAGAAAGCCCAATTATCCTAGTTATTCATTGATTAGAGAACTGGACAACTTGTTAATGTGCGGAAACCAAAATTTTTAATTAAATGGTGCACCCATAGAGGCATATTAGATAATTTTTGGAGACATTGGTGGATGGTTTTTGATAAACCACCCAACAACAATCTTGATGTCCCTTAGTATTTTCTCCGAAAATTATATGTTGAGTTTGTGCTAGGGAAACATTTCAATTACTTTGACATGCGAGATTTCCAAGGTGTTGGTAGAGGGATGCCATAGGATAGACCTAGAACACGCTGAGTCACCCCAGTTCGTCCTCCTCCAACTATTGCTGCTCTGACTCCACTACCTTACACTGAGATTGTTGTAGATGCAAGGACTTTGCAAATTTATGCATTACATTCATTGAGTGATCATTTGGTCATGCAAAGCCATCATGTTGCGCAACCATTTGATGGTGCATCCCATCATGGTGGTGTTGCACCTAATACATCCCAACATGATGGTGGTGCACCTGATGCAACAACTCCCACTGGTACATCACCATCAGCTCCCATTGGCACACCGTCCTCTTTGGGACATATTTGTGTGCCTCATCATTGCATGACGTGCAACAATTTATGTTTTGGTCCTCTTTGAAAGTTCACTGAGGCTCCCATAGACTCATCCAACTTTGAGGTTCATAATATGCCAGATGTAGGAGTTTATAGAGCACAAAGTGGAGCATTTGCAGGAGAGACATCGATTGCCAGGGATGATATGGGAGGACCAGTAAGACTTAAAGTAATTTCATAGTGTGTTTTATGTAAAATATTTCATATTTTATGACAGATATTTGTACTAATATATGTTTATGTGTTGGAATCTTTAACAGTTGTTGATAGAGGAGCAAATGTCAGAAGTACAATAGGCTAGACACATACTTCCATTTCATTTTCCTTAGAGAATTAGTACACAGTAAATTATTTAAATTGTTATTTTAGATATTAATCTTTGAAATATATTATGTTTAAATAAATGTACATATATTGATAGTCTAATGTAATCTTGTCTTTTTATACAACAACCTGGTTCTTATATAGCCTTGTTGACTGGGTCTCGCTTATTGGATGAATTTGCACAACAAGTTTATATATTTTTTATTCTCGAAATTATAATTATATGTGCATGTGCATTTACATTCTTGTCATTTTTTATATAGGAAACCATCTTAGCTGATCCATCCATTATGAGCCCATCTCGTGTCATAGCATCACAGTAGGTATGTGTTTATTTTATATTGCAGATCATTTACATTTAGATAGGAGTAGATATGTGATTAGTAGATATCATTATTTGTCAACAATTACATGTTAATTTGTATCATTTTTATTTTATTTTCTATAGTCCTTTGTTCGACTCAACATTTGACAAGTGAGAGGCCATTACTTTATACGAGGACTCCTGATCATCCTAAGGGACAATCATATGCAAAATGTCTTACATAAAATAGAGAAAAATTTGAGGTAAACAAGAATTGCATTATTGATATAATATAGTACATGTATACTGATTTTGATGTTAAATTTGTAATTTATAAATGATGGTATATAAGTTTCTATTTATAGTCTATCTTGTCAACCATTCACATAATCTAATTTGTGGTTTGACATGTTATTGTGTAGGAAACTTCAAAGCAACTAACTTCTTTGAGGAGGCTCGATTTTGATGGTCCAGCACAAGATTAGGATACGATATAGATTGATATGTACTTAGGGTTTGATAGATCTTGAGATGGCATATATGCCACAATTTTTAAAACTTGTTCTAAGTATGCATGTGCCAAATTTGTATATGCACAAAAACAATTATTCTATAGTTTGATATAAAGAATTGATATTCAATCTAGTTTGTTCCTCGTGTGCATGTCTTTCTACTTTAAATTTTCAAAATGGAATGTATAATTATCTTAGAATGGTTTAAAGTTATGATTGATAATGTATGTTATAGATTAACGAAATAACATTTTAATAGAACTTATGAATTACAATTGGCAATCCATCTATTTCTTTAAATATTTTTTTCAAACAATTCATTTCCTTTTCTATTGTACCACATTTTCCGTACATGTCTACCAATACATTTTTATCAAACACTCATTTTAAGAATACCTATGATTTCACGCTCTATTGAATGAATTTACATTTGACATTATTTTGTTTTTAAAACTCGTGTAATGAAGTGTGCAACTGATTTTTATTTCAAAAGAAGTTAAAATTAATGAAAAGCGGATACAATTTAGTGAAATGCATTTCATGTTACAGTGTTCATTCGAAAGTAATATAATCATCTAGATAAAAATCAATGTCACTTAATGTTTATTGAAGCTTAATAACATGTAAAAGGTATAAAATCATCGTCAGTAAGAATCAATATTTTAACAAAATCAACTCAAACCCACAAAACAAAAGGTTGTGAGAGACACCCATTACCCTTCTCTTCAACATATCTTAAAACCTAATGTGCTTGTTTTAGAACAACCCCACTTAAATTGAACTATTACGCTGAATAGGGCTCCAATTAGCTCAAATTTACAAAAAAACTCCTCTTTAAAACTGTTGCCCCTCAAAGATTCATTTGGACAGTATCTCACCAGGCTATAAACATCCAAATTCCACAATTATCATCCTTATAAACGCCATATAAGTTACTCAATCATGAAACCCTCATTTTTCCTAGATTATAAGGGGGTTTATTGAAAGTATGCATTTCCACACTTATCTCACTCAAAAAACACCTCAAACACATTTATAGAAATCTACATATGCTTAATACACTTTTAGAAATTGCTTCCCCAACAGATTTCAATCACTAACACCCTTAAACCTCCCAATTTCACTCAAAAACCACACTTTTCGCATCTAGGGCATCATGCCCAAACCTCAATTGACCTCCCATGCTCTCCCAAAGAATTATAACATTTAATTACTACCTAATTGGGCCATTCCATTGAGCCATAGTAGATACAATAGATGGAATGGCCAATTATTTCATTTTCAAGTCTTCAAAACCCTTAAACTAGTCACACAAACCTGTTAACAATAATTTTCCTCCAAGATACTTTAAACTCAATGAAAATCTAAATGATTATGCAAATTGAAGTTACAAAAATGCTCCACCAAATCCAACCACTTTTAGAGCAAAACATTCCTGTATAGACAAGTACAGTGCCTTGAATTTGCAAATTATAATGCAAAACCAAAAATTTCTAAGAAAATAGTGATTTTAGTATTCAAAATTTAAATTCTCAATGGCTAGTTCCTCTTCAAATTTTCACAAAGCCTTTTAAAGGAATTAAAAACATGACCAAAAAAATTTCAATAGTTTTCCAACAAACTACAACAAGATGACTCTTGAATTTCCATCATTTGACAGTAACTTGCAATTTTGATAAGTAGTGTAAAGTTGCAAAGTGGTGCAACTTTCATTCTGCAACTTGTACGACCAAAAAAATTGTTCCAACATGTCTGGATGGGTATGTTTATGCTAGGGATGGTCCTCTTTTTCATCCAAGCACACCGAATCAATATGAGCTACATTAGACCGATGATTTCCCTTAAGAGTTTAAAGTGCAAAAAAGTAGCAATCTTTGACGAACTATTACCCAAAACTGTGAAGCATATAGAATCTCCATCAGAGGCTATAAGATCGTGTTGGGACCTTCTTAAATAACCTCTCTTAGTCTTTACTATCTCAGAGAAATTTTTTTGTGGTGACAAATTTTCAGTTGAGGAAAAAGTTGTAAGATGCAAGCAGTGTAAAGTTGCAAAGTGGTGCAACTTTCGTTCTGCAACTCGTAGGACCAAACAGACTATTCCAAAATGTTTGAATGAGTACATTTACACTTGGTATTATCCTATTTTTCACCCAAATATGTCAAATCACTTTGAGCTACATTGGACCAATGATTTCCCTTAAGAGTTTAAAGTGCTAAAAAACAACAATCTTTGAAGGGCTATTTCTTAGAAACTGTGATTCCTACAAACTCTCCATCTAAGGCTATGGAATTTTGTTGGGACCCTCTACAATAACCTCTCTCATTTTTTGCTATCTCGGAGGCGTTTTCCTGTGGTGACAATTTTTTAGTTGAGAAAAAAGTTGTTAGATGCAAGTAGTGTAAAGTTGCAAAGTGGTGCAACTTTCATTCTACAACTCGTAGGACCAAAAAGACTATTCCAACACGTCTAGATGGGTATGTTTAGGCTAGGGATGGTCCTCTTTTGCACCCAAATACGTCAAATCACTCCGAGCTACATTGGACTAGTGATTTCTCTTAAGAGTGAAAAGTGCTAAAAGACAACAATCTTTAAAGGGCTATTTCTCAGAAACCTTGATGCCTACAAAATATCTGTCTATGGGGTCATGTTGGGACCCTCTACAATAAACTCTCTCGGTTTTTTCTATCTGAGGCATTTTCCTGTGGTAACGAGTTTTCAATTGAGAAAAAAATTGTCAAATACAAATAGTGTAAAGTTGCAAAGTGGTACAACTTTCGTTCTACAATTTTTAGGACCAAAAAAACTATTCTAACACATCTAGATGGGTAGGTTTATGCTAGGGATGTTCCTCTTTTTCACCCAAATTTGTTGAATCACTCTAAGCTACATTGGACTGACAATTTCCCTTAAAAGTCCAAAGTGCTAAAAGACAACAATTTTTGAAGGGCTATTTATTAGAAAGTGTGACACCTACAGACTCTCCATCTAAGGCTAGGGGATTGTGTTGGGACTCTCTACAATAACCTCTCTTATTTTTTTCTATCTCAGAGGCGTTTTCCCGCAGTGACGATTTTTTAGTTGAGAAAAAAATTGTTAAATGCAAGTAGTGTAAAGTTGCAAAGTGGTGCAACTTTTGTGTTGCAACTCGTAGGACTAAACTGCTTGTTCCAACATGTCTGGATGGGTACATTTACACTAAGGATGGTCCTCTTTTGCACCCAAATATGTTAAATCACTCTGAGATACATTGGATTGGCGATTTCCCTTAAGAGTCAAAAGTGCTAAAAGACAACAATCTTTGAAGGGCTATTTCTCAAAAAATGTGATACCTATAGACTCTTTGTTTGAGGCTATGGGATCATCTTGGGACCCTCTGGAATAAATTATCTCAGTTTTTGCTATCTTGGAGGTATTTTCTCGTGGTGACGAGTTTTTAGTTGAGAAAAAAATTGTCAAATGCAAGTAGTGTAAAGTTGCAAAGTGGTGAAACTTTTGTTCTACAACTTGTAGGACCAAACAGATTGTTCCAAAACGTTCGGATGGGTATGTTTACACTAAGGATGGTCCTCTTTTGCACCCAAATCACTCCAAGCTACATTGGACCGAGGATTTCCCTTAAGAGTCCAAAGTGCTAAAAGACAACATTTTTTGAAGGACTATTTCTTGGAAACCGTAACACCTACAGACTCTCCATGTGAGGCTAGGGGATCATGTTGGGATCCTTAACAATAACCTCTCTCAATTTTTTCTATCTCAGAGGAATTTTTCCATGGTGATGAATTTTCAGTTGAGGAAAAAGTTGTCAAATGCAAGCAGTGTAAAATTGCAAAGTGATGCAACTTTCATTTTGCAACTCGTAGAACCAAACAAACTGTTCCAACACATCTAGATGGGTATGTTTACACTAGGGATGGTCTTCTTTTGCACTCAAATACGTCGAATCAATCTGAGCTACATTGGACAGACGATTTCCCTTAAGAGTCTAAAGTGCTAAAAGACATCAATCTTTGAAGGGCTATTTCTCAGAAACTGTGACACCTATATACTCTTCGTCTGATGCTATGGGATTGTGTCGGGACCCTCTACAATAACCTCTCTTAGTTTTTACTATTTCAGAGGAATTTTCCTATGGTGTCGAGTTTTCAGTTGATGGAAAAAGGGTTAGGTGGATGCAATGTAAAGGTGCAAAGGGGTTTAGGGTTCATTTTGTTCCTTGTAAGTGAAAAAGTGATTCATTTACTCAAATACACTTAAGTCACGAACTAAACACATGAATACAAAGTATACGCATTAAAACATGTAAGTCATAAAGTATACATTAGAATACTCAAATACACTTAAGTCATGAACTACACACATGAATACAAAGTATATGCATTAAAACATCTAGGTTGTAAAGTATACATTGGAATACTCATAAGTGACAAAGTATGCACATAAATTGTAAAGTATACACTTGAAAACACGTAAAGTGTACACAATATGCATGATATCATCATTCAATAATTGCTATCAAATATGGGGTTTACAAAATGTCACGTAGGCATACAATAAACGACTCTAATACATAGTCATTTCCTAGTAGGGGAAGGAAATAGAGCATGCATTGCCTTTGCGGTCGGAATAGTCTTCCACAAGAGCAATATGTTGATGTTCTGGAGTGACAACCACCTGTACAAACCATTAAGGTAGCAGTCAAACTACATACAATATAAAAGATGCTTAGAATAACAAATCTATATTATTCTAAACGACCTAATTGATGATGAAATGGTAATACAAACTATAAAATACGCTTACAATAACAAATCTATATTATTGTAATCTATCACATACCTCTCCCAAAGGATCAGAGTTGGCTATTATTGTAGTAAGTCCATGATCTATTGTGCTAAGAACATCACAATATACTTCAAATGAGAAATCTATATTGTCACAATAGAAAAGATGCTTAGACTAACAAATCTATATTATTCTAAACAATTTGAATGATGATGAATTGGTAATGCAAAACTATAAAAGATGCTTAGAATAACCAACCTATATTATTATAATCTATCGCATACCTCTCCCAAAGGATCAGAGCTAGCTATTGTTGCAGCAAGTCTTTGATCTATCGTGCTAGGAACATTGCAATATACTTCAAATGAGAAATCTATATTGTCACAATAGAAAAAATGCTTAGACTAACAAATCTATATTATTCTAAACAACCTGAATGATGAATTGGTAATGCAAACTATAAAAGATGTTTATAATAACCAATCTATATTATTCTAAACAACCTAAATAATGAACCTTAGCAGATAAAGAATATCAAAATGTGATGAACTCATATCTGTCCCATACAAAAAATGATCTTCTACTCAAGTGTGCCTACCAGGTCATCTCTTACCTTTAGAGTTTCCAGTAATGCTTCTTGATCAACACTACTAATTGTCCATAGTTTTTTTTGTTTTTGGTCTAGCATGATGTCTCAATAACTTAACATTTTTTGCTATAACAAGGTGTGAATACATTTGTAGACACCTAAAAATGACCTAGGCCTGCAAACTTCATTTTTACCACTTTCGTCCTAGCATAATTATGACATTTAATTATGTTCTTGGCCCACATTCGACTATTGATTAAATAATTCATAATTGTTTAATTAATTCACGTCTTTGTATTCTTCATGATTATTAAATAAATAAATTTTATTTATTTGTTAAATACGTCACTAATTCTCTAAGTCTCCCTATAATTAAATAAATTTTTAAATTTGCTTAATTATCCTTATTCATTAATTCTTCTTGATTATTAAATAAATGAATTACATTTATTTATTTAATATTTCACTAATTGTCTTAATTAAATAAATTGATTAATTTATTTAATTAATTAATCTTATCTTCTAAATTAAATAATTAAATTTAATTATTTAATTGCCTAAATTAATATTCCTCTCATTTTAAATAAATTAAATTATTTAAAATGTCATCTCATTCTTAACTGTTAGCTCATTTTGGTAAATAATCTCAAAATTGATTATTTATTATTTCACTCAGTTCACATTTGGAATTAATTTAATTCCAAATTGGTAACTTTCTTCCAGAAGTCAAGTGATCGGGTAGGTTCTTGGTCTTTCCAAAACTGATCTTCAGTCTAGTCTTTATCTTCCTCATTTTTGAAAATCTTTATTTTTGAATTAATTTCCTCATTTATTCTCGACTGCTGATTCGATCCTCTTAGATGGCATCTTGACCGCTCGATTAATGATTTTTTCCTAACCCTAATTAGGGATTATCAAATTTAATCTGGGCCTCTCATTTTAGGTCTTAGTCAAAAGTCAATCTCACCCGTTCATTCAAAATGGCATTTTCTATAAAATGGCATTTTCTATAAAATGGCATTTTCTTCTTATTTCTCGATTACGCATTAGATTTTACACATTACACACACACATATTATTGAGATGCATTGCATACTTACTCACTTGCACATTTAGATTTCCATAGCAATTGCAACAATTATTATCTTTATTTGATCAAGTCTTAGCATGTTTAGGCATTGTCAATCATTATCATAGACATAGGCATTAGACATTTGTGCAAATCCTTCAAAGTTTGTTGTAGGACATAGACATTTATTTTCAGATTGTTCGCACATCCAATCTGAGGGCAACACGTCAACCAACAAGTAAGAAGGTACTATCAAGGTGAATCATGGAAACTCCTATGAACGATAGGTATAATTGTTCTCATATTTAGTTTTCATTGTTCTTGATAGGTCTTTGGGTTTATTTATATGCTTGATTGATAAAATAATCCAAAATTTACCCTCAGTTACATTGGTGAATCTGACATTTTGTAGAAAAAATTGTGTTTTCTTGTTTGTTTTCACTGTTTTGTAGGTTACAGCCAAGAAGTCATACAAAATCCCGTCACTTTCTTTTGAGCACAGAAAAATGGGAAAATAGAATATTTTAAAACATTTTCTGGACATTTTTGATCTCGGTATCAGCTTTCCAGAACTTCAAACGGTTTCAAATTTTGTTAGAATTTGAGAAAGTTATGGCTATTTTACTAATCGCAGTTTTTTTAAATTTTAGCTTTTAAAACACGTGTTTTCTTTTGCCTTTTATGCAGAATCTTAGAAAATACTTTCTGGGTTTTGAAGGTTTGATTCTTAGCTTTCCAAAACTTCAAACGATTTAAAATTTCATTAAGTTTTGAGAAAGTTATCACTATTTTAATTTGCTACTGTCATTAATTTTTTAATTTTTTTTAATTTTTGGTTATTAATCTTTGTTGGCAGCATGTGGCATTGGAGTTTTTCGTGGGTCAAAGACATAAATTCAAACTCCTAATTTGTGGTTTTGCAGGTTTGAATGTTAAAGAATAAAAACTCAAACATTGTGCTTGTGTTTTTCGTAGATTAGTACACACTTACTTTTAGTGCAATTAAAAAGAACAATGTCTTCTAATTTGCATAACTGTGTTTGAAAAATGGTAGGTGAGTATGCTCTCACCTTGTGAAAACTTGGTAATCAGAAAACTAGACTCATTCTTTCTTTTTTTTATTACCCTCACGAATTAGTAATCGAAGTATCCTCTCCCCTTGCGCTTTCGAGCAATCCTAGGTGTAAGAGAAACGGTTACTAACTCTAGAACTTGGGCCTGTTCTGGTGGGAAAAAGTATTCACTTTAGGACGACTTAGACCGATAGCACCCTGAACCCGAGGGACTTCCAGCCAGTATATAAAAGTGGATTCTTAAGGAAAACCCAAAAATCATGAGTGTGGTTCCGACGAGATGGATCCAAAAGGGGACTCTCGCCACATGGATCATGCCCCACGAATGGAATGCCCGTATTAAACACTTCTTGTCTTAGTGTCCAACCATTGTATGGCCGTTGCTTGGTATAGTGCAGGGTACAATATCATGCCCGAAGACACTCACTACTGATCCCCTTGAGTAGAGATAGCAGTTCTTGGGAAGTCATTACCCAAAGCATTCGAATTTGGTGTGCTCGAATGATGTTAATGAGCCATGGAGGGGAGCCAATGCCACCAAAATTCTAAGCTATCCGCTCTCGAGAAGGAAATGTGTTTATCACCAATTTGGGGTATATCGGTGGGCTATATCAAGTAGACAAACCCTTGGCCTTTTGGCCTTTTAGGATTGTACTTGTCTTATGTGTGCTTGCTTACATTCAAAACATTGTGCTTGTCAAGTGCTTTCTAGATTTTCAAACAATATACACAACAGTCACAAATCTGGACACAAACAATCGACCTTAGACAACTCAGACTTTTTGACAAAACATCAAAACACATTATCAGTCCTCATTTTGAACTTAGACTTGGCATTGTCCATCATAGTCCTCATTTGGCATCTAGACTTGGCATTGGTCATTTTCCTTAGTCAACATCTTCATTTTCACCTTGGCATTTGGCATCCTTTCTTGACAATTTTATCACCTTGCATTAGTCATTTCCCTTAGACATACGTTATTATCACTTTGCATTTAATAACATCATGACATCCACCACCTTGTCTTCCCTTCACCAACATATTGATACGCTTGCTAGTAAAGTTGAATACCAATTACTTTGTAGAGGTCAATACCAATAAGCCTTAGACTTTAGGAGACAATTCCTCCAAGCCAAAAATCAATGTCCTTCGTACCAACAACCCATTAGTCCTAGTCCTTCATCCATCTACCCTCACTACCAAAATTCACTTAATACCATTCATGACATTAGTCCACAACAAACATCCATTACTCACCCTTATCCTAACTTTGACAAGGGAAACCAACTATCCACTAGTCCATTCCAAGTCTCCACGTCATATGCTAGTCCTTCACCTATCAATCTCGTCCAAGTCTACATGCCTTATCAACCATCTATCAACTCATGTCAAGTCCCCACATCATACCATACTGATCCGGTCCAAGTCTCCATGTCCTATTTCAATCAACCTTACACCAATCCAGTCGAAGTCTCCATGTCATATCCTTATCCTTCAACAATTAATCCACTCCAAGACTCCATGACATATCCAGTCCAAGACTCCATGTCCTATCCTTGTCCCTCGCATGCTAGTCTAGTCCAAGTCTCCATGTCCTATCCTAGTCCTTCATATACTAGTCCAGTCCAAGTCCCCATGTCTTCTCCTAATCCTTTTCAAGTCATCCCCTCACAAGCCACATCTAGTCATGAAAATTCTATCATTATTCAAAGTCAAATCCCATTTAATAAACTTGAGGATACATGTCAAAATGAAAGCCCAAAGCATGACATTATAATGTCACCCTCATGTTAAGAACAAGGTAGTCCATCCCATGACCCTATCTTTCAGTCCATCCATGAAGTCCTTCAAGACAATCATGACATCCAAAACACACCTCTCCTTGACAATGACTCTATTTCTGACTGTATCATCCATGAAAAATCCATCTTCAACCAAGACCCTACCATTGACCAAGAAGTCCAAAATGATCCACTCCTTGACCTTTACGCCATTCATGATCAAACACTTGTTGACCTTATAAAGGCCTCGACTATTGACACTTTCCACGATGAGACACTTGCCTCCATGGGATGCATAGACAATATTTCTCCAAAACAAGAATCTTCCACTAGAGATATGCTTGCATATGATCAAGTTATAGCTAAAATTATTGGACTCTATGACACTAAACATAATGATGGCTTTGACATTGCCTTGGAAGCACCAACAGAATCATCTAAACCTAACATGTCACACGATCAGACCAAAGATATCAGTCAGGAATATGTCCAACAATACAATTAAGCTAAGACACTTTATCAACTAGGGTCATCTATCTTTGTCAAGGAAGGCTTTCTTGTAGACGAAAATATTACAAGTGACAGTATCCACATACCTAATGATGGGTTAGCATCTTGCTTTCAAAACAAAAAATACCCCCATCGCAAATAGAATTTTTCAAAGCATGCAATATCAAGGCAAAGGACTAGGCATACACGAGCAAGACATTTTGGAACCAATACAACTTCAAGAAAATTATAGACATCAAGGTCTTGGCTATTCTTTCGTTAGTAAATCAAACGATGTTAGTGGTACCTCCTCAATACTGGGGGCAACTTTGTCAGATACAAATGTCAAAATGGAGTCCATGAGAAATCCTTGTCATAAGATTGTTGCCAACACCCCCTCCACCCACACCATGAACTGCCATTCCATCATAAATAAACCTTCTCTTTGGAATCAACAAAAACAAAAGTCTTACAAGTCAAAAGATCAAAATCAAATGTCAAAGGCCATTGAATCAAACAAAAGGACAAGTGGACAAATGAAATTAAAATGGATCCCAAAGAAAGATGGATCAAACAAAGACACCAAGTCAAATACAAAAGTCAATCACAATGTGAAGCCACAAGACAAGAGGACTCCCACATATAACACATGTCCACCTCCTTCAAAATGGTCATCAAGCAAGGCATATAAAAGTGTTGGTTCCAAACACCATCCCTCCAAAATCCGTCATCCACCATTCCAAGTTTGGAAAATAAAAAGTCATTCATCCAAACGTCCAAATAATCTTTCCACGTCTACCATCATTCGTCATAATCCTACACCTCGTCTAAAGTCCAAAAATCTCACGTCACACATCCGTCACATATTGGAAGCAACTCTTTACCACAAGGACTCTCATGGAACTCTATCACAATATGTGTATTTTGATAAGGCCAACCCTAGTATCAGAAAGGACCATGATGACATCAATCAGTTATATGAAAGCGCTATGATCCTGACAAGACAATTACTTTAGCAAGGTCATTATTGGCATATCATGACACCAGTCTCTACATCGACACTGTTAGTGGATTCAGAACAATCAGTGGTCATCTAAAGCATCCAGGCTATCCACAAATTCAGAAATACAAAAAAAAATTGAAAAATGTAAAACATCGTCACCTTGATGAAAACCTGGCAAACAGGCGTCTTGGTGACACCAAAAAAATTAAAAAGTCAAGAAAATAGTAAAGAGAAAAATTTTGTCCTATGGTGAAAACTTGGCAAACAGGCGCCCTGGATAAGTACCATGATGAAAACCTGGAAAATAGGCGTCATGTGTAAAATAAATCATTTATGTGGACTCTTACACTTGGGGGCAAGTCATCTCATATCCTAGGCCTTCCTCACAAAATTGGCATCAGACCATTTAATCCATATCATTCCCACCTACCTTGGTCTTGACATAAAACTGGCACACATAAATCATGCTTTGGGAAAACTCTTCACATGTCTATCCTGCGGTCATATACTATTCACGAAAATGTCATGTCATTCCTTTCAAATCCTCATTATCCTTATATGACATAGTCCTTGAAAATCATATGACAATTCTATTAGTCTCATGTCTCTCATTTTTTACCAAGGCCACCCCCTATCCTTTCATGCCTGTCACTTATCTTGGCTTTCCCTTGTTATACGGTCTAAGGATAATCATCATCCCATCTAGTCCTAACCAAGTCATTCCAAATGCAACGAGTCTAATCCATACAAGCACATTATCCAAAATTTTACTTGACTGCATTCCTGGCCCTACTGTAGATCTCCATACTTTCGTCACATTATCGTCATCGTCCTCACGTTTCGGGATGCATCCTTCCCACGTCAAACAACGTTGTCATTACTTGTCAATTGGTATTCAACTTAACTAGGGGCACAATCATGTTTGTCCTTGGATTCTCATGTGTAGGCATCGGTCATATGCATTTGTCACGATCCTCTTAAATGTCAAAATCCAAAAAAATCATAAAATGTTCTGAAGAAAGACCAAAAACATCATAAAAAGTCCTAAAAAAGACAAAAATATTATAAAAGTCCTAAAAAAGCCAAAAACATCATAAAATGTCCTGAAGAAAAGACCTAAAAATCATAAAACGCCCTGAAGAAAAACACAAAAACATCCAAATCAATGTCAAAGTCAGTCACATGGAGTCAAATTCAGTCATGTCAGTCAGTCCATGTGATTGTCGAACTACATTGTCTTTGTACATTTGCTACGTAGGCAAGGCCATTAGTCGATGAGTCCCCGAGACATTAGGTCAATCCTTTTAGGTTGGTCCAAATAAAATCATGGCATTTGTCACAATCCTCACATTGGTCAAATAAGTCAGACAGTCAAATTCAGACACAAGACAGTCATTCGAAACATCAATGTCAAAATTTGTTAAAATCAGATAGCATAGTCCAATTAATCATACAGTCAACAACAGTCAACTTGCCAAAACATATTAGTCAAAACAACGTTAGTCTCGTCACTCTTTGGTCTTCTTCAAGATGTGTCCTTCTTGGAGTTGGACCTCGTCAAAATTCTCTTTGCCTTTTCAGGATGTGTCCTTCCTGACAATAGGCCCCGTCAAACTATCAACACCGTCAAATTGGTAAAACTCTTAAACTGTCAAAACTGTCAAACCAACAAGAAATCAATCTTTGGCAAACAAACATTGGCAAACAAAATTAAATGGCTGTTAATTTTTCTGGTCTATCTTGTATTATTTTTTGACTATCTTGGTTATTTTGTCTTATATTTTTAGTGTCTTGTCTTTTTGGTCATGTTACTAGCTACCTCGAGGATGTCCCATGAAGGATTTAGAGGTGCGATGATGTCTCCTGACCTATTTTATTTTCTTTGACTGTTGTCTGTGGACTGTCTTAACAAAAAGACTGGGGCAACTTCGCCCTTAGTATAAGTTAGGACATTCCTTGTCTGTGACTGTCTGTTTTTCAAATGGATGACCTTGCACACCTTGGTCTACGTCATATCACGGTGTTTGTTGTCCATTTGTGTCATTTTACTGCCCAATGATGATTAAGAGCAATAAATATTAAAGTCCTATGGCAATGTTTTGAAGGATTTGGTCTAGGAACTAACATGCATCTTCTTTAGTCTTGTCATCTTCTCTCGCTCATCTCATATAGGCATTGCATCCATATCTTGCACTAACATTTCTTTGTCTCTTCATATTCTAGTCTTCTCATCAATTTTGAGAGCACACCCATGTTCTTGGAACCTGTTTTTCCTCTCGAGGGGGGCATATCGTAACCCTACTTGTCATTCTTCCTCATCTTATTTTGCACTGGGGCATGACTTTGACTTATTTTCTTTGTCACAATGCAACATGCTACATTATGACAAAGAGGGGAAAAATGTAGACACCTAAAAGTGACTTAGGCCTGCAAACTTCATTTTTACCACTTTCGTCCTAGCATAATTATGACATTTAATTATGTCCTTGGTCCACATTCGACTATTGATTAAATAATTCATAATTGTTTAATTAATTCATGTCTTTGTATTCTTCATGATTATTAAATAAATAAATTTTATTTATTTATTAAATATGTCACTAATTCTCTAAGTCTCCCTATAATTAAATAAATTTCTAAATTTGTTTAATTATCCTTATTCATTAATTCTTCTTGATTATTAAATAAATGAATTACATTTATTTATTTAATATGTCACTAATTGTCTTAATTAAATAAATTGATTAATTTATTTAATTAATTAATCTTATCTTCTAAATTAAATAATTAAATTTAATTGCCTAAATTAATATTCCTCTCGTTTTAAATAAATTAAATTATTTAAAATGTCATCTCATTCTTAACTGTCAGCTCATTTTGGTAAATAATCTCAAAATTGATTATTTATTATTTCACTCAGTTCACATTTGGAATTAATTTAATTCCAAATTGGTAACTTTCCTCTAGAAGTCAAGTGATTGGGCAGGTTCTTGGTCCTTCCAAAACTGATCTTTAGTCTAGTCTTTATCTTCCTCATTTTTGAAAATCTTTATTTTCGAATTAATTTCCTCATTTATTCTCGACCGCCGATTCAATCTTCTTAGATGGCATCTTGACTGCTCGATTAATGATTTTTACCTAACCCTAATTAGGGATTATCAGATTTAATTTGGGCCTCTCATTTTAGGTCTTAATCAAAATTCAATCTCACCCGTTCATTCAAAATGGCATTTTCTATAAAATGCCATTTTCTTCTCATTTCTCGATTACGCATTAGATTTTACACATTACACACGCACATATTATTGAGATGCATTGCATACTTACTCACTTGCACATTTAGATTTCCATAGCAATTGCAACAATTATTATCTTTATTTGATCAAGTCTTAGCATGTTTAGGCATTGTCAATCATTATCATAGACAGGCATTAGATTTTCTCAAATCCTTCAAAGCTTGGTGTAGGACATAGACATCTATTTGCAGATTGCTCACACAAAAAATCTGAGGGCAGAACATCAACCAACAAGCAAGAAGGTGTTACAAAAATCAATCATGGAAGTCTACACGGTTTATAGGTATAATCGTTCTTGGTTTTAACTTCCTTTGTATTTTGTAATTACTTTGGGTTTTAATCTTTGTTGATTTACTGCTAAATATGAATCAAACCTAGAAAGAAATCCTCAATTACAACATCATAATGGTTTTGTGTTTCTCATAGTCTTCAAATGTAGGTATGCCATTCTTTCTAATCATATATGTTCACAACCAAGTTCCTAAAACAACAACTGAACTTGTGTGATCATAACTTTTTTATCAACATCTAAATATACTTAGAATAACAAATCTATATTATTGTAAACAACCTAAAAGATGATGAAATGGTAATGCAACCAAGTTTGAGAAAGAAAAACTGAACCTGTAGGATACATGAAGCCATCATCATTTGTCATCAATTGTGTTAGTTTTTTATTTCCCTCTACACATCATGCCAACCAATAGTTTGATCCCTCTTCATTCCCCTGCAGTGCTACAACTGCATAGACATGTCCTAGTTGTATAAGATCTGAAAGATGATCATAGTCAAGTGAACTTTCCATTACATCTTGTAATGAGGATTGTGCTACATATAAAGGCGTTAGGTGTTGTGGAATCCATGTATCTACCCACTCACTTGACTCGCACTGATCCCAATCACACTAAATTCAATTCTAACAAAAACAAGCCATCTCTCATGTCCATATGGTCCATGCACTTGCATTTGAGCTTTGAACTGAATGCATCTTTGAAGAATCTTTAATTGTTTGACATTCCATTATGTCTCCCACTGTGCCCTCCTCAACCAACCAAAAGAACCTACACACTTGTGAATCAAGTGTCCCTCCTTGTAATAGTGCATAATTACACCAATCCACAATAGAATGTGTATCACTGAATGTTGCACCACCTTTGATCTTCATTTGTTCCTTAACCAAAGCTCTCTTCACACATGCACCTGCACCATCATGCTCGCCTTTTCCATGCCCAACTTTGAAAAAAATCCAAATATGTGCTACACCCCTCTCTATATGCATCCTACTCAACCAATAAAATATGAGAGCATTCTTGAATTGCCTTGTGTAGTTATTTGACCAAATCAAATGTTGACCCATTGTAATTCTTTTTTCTTGCAAGAACTAAAAAAAGTTTTCAAAACAATGTTGTAAAAGCTCAGATGAATGAGATCTATCATCACTCATGTAAAAATGGTTCTCCTTGATTATCTTCTTGTCCTCTTTTGTACTATTAGGGGCATGCCTATATTTTATGTGGAAAAAAATAGCAATTTGAATAGAATTATAATATTGTGATTAAACTTCATTTTGTGGTTGCAATGTGTAATTTTCAGCAAAATTAACTATAGATACAATAGTTCCAATGGAGAAAGAGTCCTTACACATCCTAAATTTCTGATCCAACCACTGCGACCTATGGCTATGCCTTGCATACTTATAGAAAATATTTTTCTTAAAATCTGAAATAAAATCAGCAATACTTACCTCTCTTGCAACCAACTCGCATCTAGAACCCTCACCTCTACTCTTGAATGTGTATTTCACCGTCTCATACTTTTTTTCTCAACAATTTTCTTACCAAAATCATGATCGATGCCCTCATGAAAGCATGTTACAAACTTCGATAAACCACCACATTGCAAACACATTTCATTTAAACAATCATTTCTATAAAATAATCAACCATCACCTCTAATGCAAAAAAATGAATCTAACAACTCCCTGGATGACTTGGGAAGTTGCACTACATAACACTCATGCAACATTTCGTCAATATGCATAGTAGAACGAATATGGCATAACAATTCATAATACATTGAAAACTCAACATGGTATTTACAACATGTATTACAAATCTTAATAGGAACACAATAAAATGGCTTGCAAGAATCAAAATCCCTTTGTGAGATTTGCAAATGTGGATGTTCTTGATAAATTTGTTTGTACAAAATTATTTGGCTACATTCCAAAAAATGTTTAGGATGCAGTGTACGATCTCGATTGCCAATTCGTAACTTTAAAACATCATTTACATTCGGTGATACTCTAGAGTGAGAATTCCAATATTGTTCAATTTACATCTTTACATTATTGGTTAGCTTTTTATCAACACATGGAAGCCTCCCACTAAAATCCCATGAATTATTTTGAAGAGCACTATTGGGTCTTCCTCTTCTTGATAGTGCTTTATTCAATGTTTTATGATTTAAGTTAAAATCAATACAAGTTTGTCTCATTAAACAAGCATTTTTCAAATGATGGCTTACTAGTGAGTTTGTGATCACTCTTCGAGCAGCCCTTTTATCTTTTTCCTTACTAGTCTTTCCAATAGAGGTTAGAGCATTAAAAAGATTTTTTACAATAAGACTATTTTTTTCCATTTTTTTGTGAGACGGATCTTCAATTTTTTTAATAATGGTCTCATTTTGTAAATCTTAAGTAATTGCAAAAAAAGTTGGCATTGTTCAATTAATGTCTTATTAGAAAATAATTCATTGAACATTTTCGTAGCCCACAAACAAACCGTTCATTGTGACCTTTTTCCTCAAAGATTATCAATTATGTTCTCATCTATTTCAACCAACCATTTAGGGGTTCTTTTGTAATTAGGTGTTGCATAAGGTTCATTTTCAACATTTTCAATAACAATTTCATTTTGAACAACATTTTCATTGTCAAAAACAATTTAATTTTGAACCATATTTTCATTTTCAACATTTTCAATAACAATTTAATTTTGAACAACATTTTCATTGTAAAAAAAAATTTCATTTTCAACCACATTTTCATTTTCAATAACATTTTCAACAACATTTTCATTCTCAATGTTCACATTTTCATTTTCAATTTCCACATTTTCAATTTCAATGTTTTCATTTTCAATTTGAATATGATGTTCAATATTTTCAATTCCTATTTCATCTTCACTTGAATTAACTTTCAATGGTTCAGAAGAAGCTTCAATTTGAATATTTTGCATACCTTGTCTTCTTTTCATATGACTTTCTCTATCTTTTGCTCTATATGCTTCAATTTGATTTGTTGTAAATTTCCTTTTACCTTTTCTCTTACGCTGACTGCTACTCCCCATTACACAAACAAAAAAACACACACAGATGATTGGAATTCTAAAAAAAGTGTTAGAGAATCTTTGAAAAGTTGAATTTCATTTGATGCAGACGAAAACATGCGAATTTCACGAAAGAAAGAATGTAGGGACCGTTGAAATACTCAAAACGGTCCCTTTTTTATATAACTTACAAAACAGATATCCATCTATAATGAATATCTGTTATAGACAGATATTTGTTACCTCTAGTGTTATTACAATGTCATATGTTATATAATATATATAATATATCAATATATAATATATATTATATTTTAATATATAATAATTAATATATATATATATATATTAATTATTATATATTAATATATAATAATTAATATATATATATATATATTAATTATTATATATTAATATATAATAATTAATAGATATATATATTAATTATTATATATTAATATATAATATATATTATATATTAATATATAATATATATTATATATTAATATATATTGCTGCTTGTCCAAGTGTATAACCTACGAATACACAAAACAAATATCCGTTATTTGAGCTTTAAGAATTATTATTTCTTTTGACATATGATATA
>VDFB02271358.1:1230805314-1230854083 GCA_007258455.2 Sequoia sempervirens | reverse complement strand
CCCTCTCTCTCCCTCTCTCCCTAAACCCTAAACAATATGTCTGAAAGGGAGATGGAGACTTCAAAGTGCTATGTATTGAATATATTATATAATATATATATTATTTATATTTAATAAATTTATAATAGAACAAGTGGATATACGTTCCTAACGGATATTTCTTTTTACTAACTCCATTGGATATTGATGTCATGTGAAAAATCAATATGGTGATGCATAACATATATCTGATTTAAACAAATATTCATTTTGAGCAGATATCTATTTTTTTGCCTTGTTTTCAAATGGAGACAATGTATTAAATATAATATATAATATATTTAATATATATTACATAATATATATTATATATTACATATTATATAATATATAATATATAATATATATAATATATTATATAATATATTATACATATTATATAATATATAATATATATTATATATTATATAATTTATATAATATTATATAATATATAATATAATATATTCCATATTTCATATATAATATATAATATAAAACTTATATGTGAAATATATTATTGTATATTTATATACAATAAATTTATGATATAATAAACGGATATCCGTTTTTTACTCCATTTAATTTAAGCCACATGGGAATATAATATAGTTTTACAAAATGAATATTCTTTGAGGACTTTATAACATGAATTATTCCTCATTTTCACAAACCCTGCCTCATTTCGGCGATGCAACAGTCGAGTAGCGACCTCCAGGTATGTTGTTTTTGCATTTTTTCAATTTTTTTGCTAATTAGTGATAAATTTAAGTTTTTTTTGCATTCGTTGTAGATTTATTGAATTTTTTCATTTCTCTCTAAACTTACATAAAAAATTTGAAACCCTAGTTAGTGGAAAACAAAAAAAAACATCGAACAAAAAAATGGAACCTTCATTACTAGAAAAAAAGCATAAAATTGAACCTAGGATACTAAACAAACATAAAATAAAACTTTCATCACCCCCTTTCTGCATTTTTTTAAATTGTTTTACATTCTTGTCTATTTTTCATTCTTCTTTATCACTTATTTTCATGTTTCTTAAATTCTTGCTTTTTTTCCTATTTTTAAGTTAGTATTTCTTTGCTAAACTATTTTTTTTTTTAATTGTTTTGACTCTCCTCGACTCTCAAAATAGAAAGGATCCTTGTTGGAAGTGCTCTAAATTTCCAATTCTTGGTGAATCTAGATCCATTGTTAGTACTGACTAGATAAAACTTGTCCCTGTAACCATAGGGAAATAGGCGAAGTGAATGGGTAATAATCAATGGGCTATGTAGGAGGCTATCATATTGAATCATATACAAATGATAGCCTCCTGCACAACCCATCAATTATTTCGCATTAAATTTTCCCATTTCCCTATGGCTGTTGGGACAAGTTTTGTTTAACCATTACTAACTATGTATACAGATTCACTAAGTATTGGCAATTTGGAGCTTAACACTTCCACATTGCGACGAGGTAAAAATTTAATGTATTTTTAAATGAGATTTCACATCACTTTAACAATTATTTGTTTTATATTTACATTCCTTAGACATAAATGAGATTTACACATTTTTTCATTTGTATTCAATTAAGTCATTTATATTGAATGGTTTAAGGGGATTTTAAACATGTATCTTACATTTTTAAATTACAAATTTAATGCAGGTTCACTTATATCTAAATCATGGATCCATACCCTCCAACTCCAACCACTCCACCTCAAAATCCCCCACCTGCACCACCTACATCTGATGGTGCTTGCTTTCTAGAACAAGTCAATGTGAATGTTAGAACCATTCAAGATCAAGTTAATGCTATTCAAAATGAAGAATGTGTTCAACCATTATTGAGGGCATCGAAAATACAAACTGTTGTTGATGCGGTTAGGTCCATGGAAGTGGACTTAGATGAGAATCAATGATGGCTAGAGGAATGGAGACAATCCCAATCTAAAGAGGAAAGCACAAAGAAATGAGTAGATGCAACTGAGAGCCACAAAACTTTATTAAGACAATGATCTTATATTTATAAAAAAATTGATCTTGGGTGGATATTTTTAGTGTTGAATTTATGAATATTTAATAGTATAATGATGAGACAAAAATTTAGTAATAAATATTAAATAATCTATTAATTTAGTGTTTTTCAATGCATATAGTGTGCATATATAGTGTTTATTCACGCATCATGGTTGATTGATGACTTATTTGTTGATCATAATCATTGTATAGATTTCACATGAACAATCTAATTAACATGTATCTTGATGTCTTCTAAGGATTTTGTTTGAAAGTTGCATAATGTTCTTGTTTATGTACCATGATTGGAAGATAGTGATTCTTATTCACGATGATTTTATGGTCTTTTACATGAATGATATAATAACATGTTATTAAACTTGAAGGTTCTAATGGCATGAATGTTGAATTGAGTTGTAATGGTTTTGTTTGATGGTTGTATCACTTCTTATTCTAGAGCTCGTCCCAACATGGGAAAACACTCTTCCTCTCAACTCTCTCTCTCTCTCTCCCTCTCTCTCAGGTCTCTCCCTCTCTCCCTCTCTCCCCATCTCTCCCTCTCTCTCCCTCTCTCTCTCTCTATCTCTCCCTCTCTCTCCCTCTCTCTCTCTATCTCTCCCTCCCCCTCTCCATCTCAACTCTCCATCTATCTCTTCCTCTCACTCTTAGGTCCCTCCCATCCCCCTCTCTCTCTCAAGTTTCTCATAGCTTCTTCTCTCCCTCTCAAGTCTCTATCTCTCCCTAGATCAAGTCTCTCTCTCTCCCTCTTTTCCTCCCACTCTCCCTCTCAACTCTCTCTTTCTCTCTCTCTCTCCCTCTCACTCTTAGGCCCCTCTCTATCTCTCTCAAGTCTCTCTCTCTTGGACTCTCTCCCTCCCTCTCTCCCTCTCAAGTGTCTTTCTCTCTCTCCATCTAAGACTCTCTCTCTCCCTCCCTCTCTCCCTCTCAAGTCTCTCTCTCTCTCTCCTTCCCTCTATACCTCCCTCTCTCCCCCCCTCTCTCTCCCTCTTAGCTCTCTCTCCCCATCCCTCTCAGGTCTTTCACTCCCACTTCTAAGATCTTTCTCTCTCCCTCTCTCTCAAGTCCCTCCCACTCCCTCTCTTTCTTTCTTGTGAATTGGTCGCACATCAAAAAATATATAATATATACTATGCATTAAATATATTATATAATATATATTACATAATATTAATATAATATATAATTTTTCATATATATACTATATACTATATATAATAATTCCTTAAAGCAACATCCACCAATCCCTAGTTGACATTGTTTATGGTTAAGACTAGGACGGTATCTGATTGTCTTTGAGCCCCAAACTTTCATTCTTGATTAATGAAAACATCCTTGGAAAATGCTTTTGCAGTGGTTCACCTTCCATAAATACAAGAATTTCACCTCTGACAATGAAATACGAATGCCCCCGACAGTCCCTATTAATCATTAGTCTGGTCCCAAAGGCCAACGGAATAGGACCAGACTCCTATCACATTATTCCATGCTAATGTATTCAGAGCGTAGGCAATTTTCAAAATTAACAATGGTTTTAATGTAATAAAAAAAATCTATCAAATATACCCTATTTTTGACTAAAATTCAAAAAAAAAAAACCAAATGAATAAAAATTGAATACAAATTTAAAAAACCAAACATACCTTAAAAATTTGATAGATTTTTTAGCAATTTGACCTCTCCCAAATGGATATTTGAGTCACACTGTTGAAACCCCGCCCAGAAACACATAAAAAATGGCTCTCGGGTTTTTTGGTATTTTGTTTATAGCGTAGGAAACGAATATCTGTTTCCTGAGTTATAGACTTCTTAATAAAATGGTCGTATCTGGGACCTAATCATATTTATTTGCAGGTGGTTTTTTAGAAATTTTTAATATAATATATAATATATATATTATATATTATATTATATTATATATTATATATATAATGTATATTATATTATTTATAATATATATATTATATTATCATAATATAATATTATATTATAATATTTAATATATTATAATATATTATAATATTTAATATATTATAATATATTATAATATTTAATATATTATAATATATTATAATATATTATAATATAATATTTAATATATTATAATATATTATAATATTTAATATATTATAATATATTATAATATATTATAATATTATAATATATTATAATATATTATAATATTTAATATATTATAATATAATATAATATATATATTATAATAATATAATATATATATAATATAATATAATATATATATTATAATATAATATAATATATATATATATATTATAATATAATATATATATTATAATATAATATATATATTATAATATAATATAATATATATATAATATATATAATATAATATAATATAATATATATATTATAATATAATATATATATTATAATATAATATATATAATATATAATATAATATCAATATAATATAATATAATACAATATAAATTTTTTTTTTATAGCTGCTTTATGGGGAAACACCCTATATTGCTTTGAGAAAAAGATTACATGTTGTGGTTACATTGAAAATGGTCTTCCTAGACCAAACTCTTACCCTTGCTATGACTCCAACAGACTTGTCCTAATTGCCAGAAAACCAAATTTCCAGGCAGGTTAGAAAAGGCCTAGAATAATTACATTTTTTATAATCCAAGACTGACTCAAGACGAAAACAATATCAAAAAATTTGGAAAAAATCACAAGCATAAACCACTGGGACTTAATTCTTAAACCCTACTATCCTTTAAACACTTTTTAGACAATTGCTTGAAAAAATAGAAGAAAACACCAGACCCGCACAATCCTCTTCCAAGTCATACCTTTTCTGCCACGCTTTGAAATATGTAATCACAGGGCACTTAGGGACGCAATTGGCATGTGTTGGGCTCTTGGCCTTTTTCTCAGGATCCCTCTCATCATTCTGGTGCCACTCTTCCCCCAACCCTAGCTTCCAGTCCTTGTCGTCTCCAACCACTACCTCATTCACTAGTTCTTCATCTTTGACATAGCGCATGGCCTAGCTGTGTGGGGTGTTAGTGACTATCTTTGTAGCATGAAGCAAGAAGAAAATTTTGCACTCACGAACATCCTCGAGCTTCTAAAAAGCTTCAGGTTTGATGGTTTAAATCAAAGGAAATTTCATCACCTCCCGGCCATGCATGTGATTCATGTAGTAATTTTATGGCATGGGTATCTTCTTGCTCTCATCAATGTTATCCAAGGCCACATCGATGTCGGCCAACCACGCATGGTCAAAAACCATATGTTTGAGATTTTTGTCATTCTCCTTCGAAACCTCCATGTGCAAAAGGAATGCCAAAACATGGAAGGAATCTCTGTATTGGACCTAGACCTATGGTAGGCCTTCAAAAATTCAGGGCCCAGGACTCTCTTTGTGGCCCATAAGATTACTGGGTGTGGAGAAGAAAGTAAACCTTGTAGCCATTTGTCTGTGATCTCCCCTTTGAAGGCTTGATGTTTCTTATCTGTATTGAGAGAAAGTAGAGTCTCCATTTTATGCTTCCTACGATAGGATTTCAACTACTAACAACCCACGATGCCCACACTCCACCTGTCATTTTTTCTTTTGCAAATATTAGAAGATTTCTTTGGAGACTTCATTTGTGCTGTTATAATTAAAAATATTATGGGCTTTAATTCCAATGCCTTCCAGAACCATTATTGCAAGACATGTCCTCTTGCCAACAACTTATTACGAATGAGTACTTTTCATGGATCTTGAGCCAAGACCAACTCATCTTTGTCGATGTGGCTTTAATGAATGATCATTCCCACAAATCTCACTCATTTGGGTCTTTTCATTTCGGTCACCGACAAGAACGAGTTTGACTCCCGAATCCTAGTAGACCCACATTGGGCACCACCTAGACAACTTTCACATCTCTCATTGCCAACTCTTTTGCCCCTGTGGGGCCTGCATGTACATGTGCCTTGCTCTAGTTCCATGCCAACTCACCTGGAATGAATCCCATTCAACACTTTGATAGGACTAATTCTTTGCCACCTCTTGCACCCATGTAGGATAGGACGAGGAGAGTTTTCTAACCATCATGTTCTTTGATTAATTGCCCTATTTTAAATGAATTCCTTCCTTAAGGTCTTGGAATTTTCTTCATTGATTTTTTTCTACAACTTCTTTCACCAAGCCGTCTGCTCTTTGATTACCTTCTCTATAAATGTAGAATACCTTGAAATCCTCAAACCTTCCCAAAAGTTGTGATATTGGTTGAAGCCAATGGTTCAATTTATAATTGGGGGATTTTTTCTGTCTTATCAAGTTGATAGTGATGAGGGAGTCTCCTTCAAGTTGAATTCCTTTTGCATCTATGGCTAATCCCATTTGAATCCCTAATAGAGCTACTTGGAACTCTGCCTCATTGTTTGTACAAGTTCCTAGTAGTTTGGAATTCTCTGCTATTGTCTCCCCCATCTCATTTCTGGCCACACAACCAACACCTCCTAGGCCTGACTTACCTCGAGCCGCACCATCGAAATTGACTTGATCCAACCTTTTTCTAGAGGTTCACATCTGACTTCCTTTCTCTTCTGTTGTGACAAGCTTTGGCCCATGCCTGTTATTTTAGGTATGATTAGTCCCTTGAAAGCTTGTTTCATTTGGTCATCCCAATTTGAGTAGGAGCTTTGCTTCCCTGAGTTTGATCTTACTGCTTCATTCATTGATTCAGTGACCATACCTTATATTTTTTCACACAACCTTTTTGGCATCATTTCCTTATTTTGAAAGATCCTTTTGTTGTGTTCTTTCCAAATTTCCCATATGATTATTGATGGGGCTATAGGCTAGATGCTATCAAATACCGTCTTTCTTCTTGGATGGGGCCACATATTGAACCATACCAATAAGTAGTTTGGAAAGGGGCACATGGCGGAACCTGACTCGCCCGTTCTGATGACATGGAAACTGACTCAGATGTCGATGTGACTGCCACGACAATGCTGACTGGATGTACGGATGACACGTGTCAATGCGCGATTCACTGACCTTTTGCTGACGTCACCTGCCACATCATCATGCCACGTCGACATGTACGGACCATACATACTGCCATGTGTCAGCTTCCGATTGGTCCATTTTGGATTTCGTACTACGTGCTGACGTCATCTATATGGATGATGACGTCATCACTGTACCTTCAACTCCACCAAGTCAACTTGAAACTTTGACCAGCTGTATCTTGAGCATACAATGTCGGATTTCGACGAAACGAACGTTGCCGGAATCGTCTCGACGAGCTCTTCGCGATGACGCCGACTTTGAAGATTTTTGACGATGCCATTTTTTCGCCTTCTAGACGCCCCTGATTCCAGTTTGACTGAAGGTTTGACTAGCTATAACTCGTGCAAACGGACTCCTTTTCGCTCCGTTCGAGTTGCGTTGGAATCAGGACGCTGAGCTCTTTCTGATGGTGCAGATTCTGGAGAAAAATGAGACACTTCAATTTTCACTAAAAAATGTCCACCGGATCATTGGGTGAACAAATTTTTTCCCATGCCACTAGGGGAAATTTTTGTTGATCTCCTGTACCACTCCAAAATAAATTTCTAAATATCTAGTTGAGCTTCTCCATAATTGTTGTTGGGATCTTTAGGCACACCATTGAGTATATTGAAATGGTTGATAGCACTGCCTTTACCATCATCAATCTACCAGCCGATGATAACCATTTCCTTTTCCATGTCCCCATTTTATTCTTACAACTGCTTATTAACACTTCCTAATGGAATTTTTTGTTGATACCCACAAATAATGGAGTTCCCAAGAATCTCCCTAGAAAATTTCCCTCTCAAGCCCAAAATTCTTACCAAATCTCTCTAAAGGCTCGGTTGTGTGTTGAGAAAGAAGACCTCCGATTTATGCCAGTTTATACTTTGACCTGATGCGTGGAAATACTCATCCAAGAATGTTTTTATGGTTCTTGCTTCTTTTCTACTTTCCATTCGAAATAGAGTTGTATCATCAACAAACCATTGATGCATTGTATTCTCAACACCGTTAGCTACTTGCACACCTTTCCATTTACCTGCCTGTCTTAGAGCTGTTATTCCTCTTCCCATTACTTCCGCCATGATAATGAATAGGAAAGGGGATAGGGGATCCCCCTGCCTAATCCCTCTCGTGGATGAAAAGAAGCATTGAGCTGTCCCATTTACCAACACTGAGAATTTTATTGTGGAAATGCAACTTTTCACCCAGTTTACCCATTCTTCCTAAAATCCAAACTTATTGAGTACCTCCAATAGGAAATATCTGTCCACCAAATCATATTCTTTAAGTATATCCAACTTGAGGATCATACATGACTCTCTTGCCTTTCTGGCCGAATGCAGGGTTTCATGAGTTGTTATTATGCCTTCAACAATTGATCTTCCTGGATAAAACCCATGTTTTCCCTCTGAGATTATGTTCCCTAATACTCCCTTCAATCTATTTGATATTATTTTTGTAATTAATTTGTACACTATGTTGCATAAGGAAATTGGTTTGAAATCCCCAATCTTTTCTAAGTCCTTTTTCTTAGGGATCAACGCCAAAAATATGTGGTTTGTTGCTCCCAACACTGTCATCTTCTTTCTTGACTCTTCTATTGCCAGGTAGAGGTCTTCCCCCACTATTTCCCAAAACTTCTGAAAGAAGCATGCAAAAAACCCATTCGGTCCCGAGGTCTTGTCTGAATTTAGTTGAAAAGTTTCCTTTTTCACCTCCTCTTTTCTTATTTTCTTATATAGCATTTTATTTTGTTCTTCTCCTATAATCCTGGGTATTGTTGCCAATAGTTTGCTTCTAACTTCCTCATTATTTCCAGTTGGTCTATTTAGAATTGCTTGGAAGAAATTCACTGCCTCCTCATTGACTTCATCCAATGACTGAGTTATTGAGCCATCTTCTCTTGTTATGGATTTTATTCTACTCCTGCTTCTATTGGATACTACCATTTTGTGGAAGTATTTTGTATTTCTATCACCTTCTTTGAGCCAAGTTTCCCTTGATTTTTGTTTCCAGAAGCATTCTTCTCTTTTTAGGATCTTTGTCAGTTCCTCTTTCAGGGCCTTTTCCATTTCAAAATCCACCACATTCATTCCTTCTTCTATAATATGTTCATTGAGTGTGCTTAGTTCTTTTTCCATCCGTTCTTTTTCTTGGAAGATGTTTTTGAAGTGTTCTCTATTCCATTCCTTGAGTTTATTTTTCACATGATTCAATTTTCTATTTAGTTTGTACAGACAAGAGTGATTTCCTATTTGTAATTCCTACCACCATTCCTTAATAAAATTGGGGAGCTTATCATCTCTAGTCCACATTTTCTCAAACTTGAAAGGGCAGCCCACTGGGGTGGCATCTGGCTAGATTTGTAGCTACACTGGGAAATGGTCCAAGTCCACATAGGCCAGAATAGTGGCTTCATGAGTTTAGTTTATTCTTCCCCAATCCCCAAACATGAGAAATCTATCCAACCTTTCAAATATGTTTGTGAATCCTTTCCTCCTACTTGTCCAGGTAAAGGTACTGTTTCTTGTTGCTATGTCCAGTAGGTAGTTGGTGTCGACAAATTTCTAAAAGTCTTGTTGGACTCTTGTGATTCTCCCTATCCCACCTCTCTTTTCTTCATAATTCAGGGTTGCATTGAAGTCTCCTGCCATGATTCCTTTTTCTCCCCTAAGATTCAATATGGCTTGAGATATTTTCCACCAAACTGCTATTTTCTCTCCTGTCTGAGTAGGGCCATATGTGTTGATTAATGTGGATTTCTCATTCTTTTGTAGCATTTTACATTTTATTGCTATCCAATTCCTGTTCTCCTCCATCAATTCACCTGTTACTGAGAGTGGGTTCCATATAACCCCTAGACCTCCTGAAGCCCCTTCAACCCTAGCAAAGCATCCTTCCCAATGCTTCCACCACTTCATTCTATTCTTTATTTCTTATGATTCCCACTTTGTTTCTTGTAGTATGAAAATGTCTTCTTTGGATTGGTCAATTTGGCACTTGACCAAACACCATTTGTTAGGGGTGTTTAATCCCCTAACATTCCATGTTATTATCCTCATTGTGACTAGGGAAGGAGAGTCTCCTTCCCAATCCATAGTTCTTTTTGGTCAGCTACATTTGCTGCTATTTCTAGTTTAGCTTTGTTGGTTTTGGGGCCTCTCTTCCCCTTTCCCTTTATGTTTGGATTTTTTAGCTTAGATTGGGTTTGTTCTAAAGTTCCTTCCTCCCACAACTCCCCTTCTCACTCTACCTCCTACTCTTCCTCATCTATTTTATTATCTAACGAATGAGATCCTTCTTCCCCCTTCTCCTGATGAAGATTTTGGGCTTTAGATTCTTCTTTTCCATTTGCTTGCTTTTCCCCTTCCTCTGATTCCCATGCTTCTTCCTCTTGTGCTTCCTTTTCCTCTTGGCTTGTGTTCTCAGGGTTTTTTCTCATGTTCATGACTTCCCTTATTTGTGTGGTTATGAATTTTTCCGAGTCTTTGGTGTGCTTAAGGAGTGTAATCAAATCCTCTTTCGCTTGCAGAGTTGTCCCTTCATCATTTGAGATTCTTAGGCTTGGGATTATTGTTACTGCCCATTCATTTCCTTCCAGTTTTCTCTTTTTCGAGTTCTTCCCATATGTTTGCTTTGGGCTTCTTCTCTTAGGGCTATGTTGTTTCTATTTTCCCTGGCCTTATCTATTGAGTTGCTTGTTATTTCTTGCTTGCTACCCACAGGGTTTTCCTCTTCCACTGTGCTAGAGCCTCCTACCTTTATGTCCTCCCTTGAAAGATGTAGACACTGGAATCTAGTTTAATCCTGTGACTTCAATATTCTTCATAATTCATATTCTTCATTGTCATGATTAAATAATGCCAATTATTTAATTATTCTCTATAGTCTGTTAATTCTTCTATTAATTAAATAATCTTAATTATTTAATTAATTCACATTTTTCTTTATTCTATCTGATTAATTAAATAAACGCTTTTTATTTAATTATGTTACTAATTAACCTTATCCTTCTTGTCAAATTAAATAAATTCTTATTTAATTTACTCTTTATCATACTTCAACTATAATTAAATAAATTCTTTATTTATTTAAATTATTCATTTAAATCCCTTCATCACTTAATTAAATAAATCTTATTTATTTAATTATTCTTCAAATATCAAATCTTGAATTAAATGAATTATTTAATTCATGAATTCTATTTTAACGCATTCCTCTATATTTAGATAATTGTGTTAGTTATCTAAGTATTCACTTTGACTTGACTCGACATCTATTTTAATCAGTCAGTTAACTCTTGATTTAATGTTTGAGTGGCATTCTCGAGTAATCTCTTCGTCAAATCATTCGATTGTCCAGTTCTAACTCATTTGCGTGTACATGCGGATTAATTAAATATTCCTATTTAATTAATTAAACCTTTTGCATGTATTCAAACAAGAGTTGCTTTAATCCATCTTCATCTTTGTCATGCAAAGATAATTCTTCTATTTTCAAATACCAAACTAGAAGATTAAATTATTTATTTAATCTTTAATTCTATTTCTAATTTATATCACTCATGTCATTACTAACTGTTATCATAATGCATGACTAATCAGTCGATCTCAACCATCTGTTGATCTTTCGATCCTGGCTTGTCGTTCAAATAATCAATTTTCTATAAATTGATTTGTCATTCTTCATTCCAATCTCTCTCGAAATCTTATGAATTTTTGGAGCACCTATCTTGAATCTTCGATGTTTTCCTAAATCATTATCATAGGCTATACTTGCACGAACTTTTGAAAATCTGAGGGAAATTATACTACAACAAAATGGAGAAGGGAAATCGAGATGAATCATGGAAATACGTACAAATTTGGTGAGATTGTTCAAGTTTTATTTACATTTTTTTACTTTCCTTTGTTCTTTGTTGCTTAGCATTAGATTGCATTTAGATTCACATTGCATGCTTGCTTTTGAAATTTTCTTTCTGCACTTTTTTGGCATTACATTTGGTGAACCCAACGTGAAGACACCATCTTTGTGTATCTGTAGACCTTTATTTTGATTTTTGTAGGTTTTTCATATGGAATGACGCATTAGCTTGACGAAACGCCACAATTGAAATCCACATATGCATCAGTTTGACGAAGCGACACAATTGACTTTCTGAACCGCATCTGACACCAAAAATGACATATCTAAAACATATTGACGCATCTGCAAATTCCTGAACCACAACTGACTGGTAAATACTAAAAATGCAATTGCAGAGAACATCGACGCATCTGACTAGTAAAACATCGATGCAATTGACTGGTAGATATTTTGTTTCTATTTTCAGAAATCTGAAATTTTCAATTGATTTGTGTGTTACTAATATCAGATTTTCAGCGTGTGGGCTTTTTGTTTTTGGAGTTAATGAGTTTTTGCAGGACGATTGACAAAGACAATACTGAAAACTACTAATGAATCTTTCTGCAAAATGCATGTCAAAGACCTTAGTTAATTTTCCTAAAACATATTGTTTGGTAGTGTAGAAAATCTTTCATTTGGATTAAAATTAACAAGTGTTTATTGTGTTTGGTGCAAAAGCACAACTGTGTATTACCCTCATGATTTGGAACATCGAAGTATCCTCTCCCCTTGTGCATCCGTGTGATCCTGGGTGTAAGAGAAATAGTTACCAACTCTAGAACTTGGCCCTATTCTGGTGGGAAAAAGTACTCACCCTAGGACAACTCAAATTGGTAGCACCCTGAACTCGAGGGACTTCCAGCCAATATATAAAAGTGGATTCTTGGGGAAAGCCCAAGAATCATGCATATGGTTCTGACAAGATGGATTCGAAAGGGGACTCTCGCCGCATGGATCATGCCCTACGAACGGAATGCTTGTATTAAATACCTTTTGTTTTAGAGACCAACCATTTTTGGCCGTTGCTTGGTATAGTGCAGGGTACAGTATCATGCCCAAAGACACTCACTATTGATCCCCTTGAGTAGAAATAGTAGTTCTTGGGAGGTCATTTCCCAAATAATTCAAAATTGGTGTGCTTGAATGACGTTAATGAGCCGTGGAGAGGAGCCAATGCCACCAAATTTCTAAGCTATCTGCTCTCAAGAAGGAAAGTTGTTTATCACCAATCCAGGGTATTTAGGTGGGCTATACCAAGTATACAAACCCTTGGCCTTTTGGCCTATTAGGATGTGCTTGTATGTTGTTAACTTAAACGTTCTTTGAGTCCAAAATAAAACTGAAAACACTTTGTCTTATGATTGTCCTTGTTTGCTAGAATTTGATCATGGAAAACAGATTCAGTTTTAAAACTCAAATCACTGAAAATACACAAAGAATCGTAACTGTTCACCAGAAGGTCGCAATTGATTTTTAGAGTGGCATTTGTTTAAATTTGAGTCACATCTATCATTTGTAGTTGCATCTATTTAACTTTGAGTCGCATCTGTCATTTTTAGTCGCATCTGCCAGATTAGCTCGCATTTGCTTTGTGAAAAACCACATATGTTATATTTTGAGTCGCAACTGTCATTATGAGTCGCATATGTTAGAAGGTTAACCACATCTGTCAAAGTCAGACATTAAAGTTTATTAGGGACATGCAATTGATCATCAGAAAACCACAACCGTGAAACTTAACTACAACTGGTAAGCTTAACCACATATGTGAAATCCTACGACACATTTTCCTGATTAGAAAACTAGAATTCACGATCACTGTCCAGTCAACACAGTTATACTAGTCTTTCAGTTGGCATCCCACAAACAGACTTTGAATAGAAACATGAAACGATTTTGCCCAATTTTGCACCCTTTAGGTTCATATAGTCATTACCATAGTTTTCCTAATTCAGAGTTTGGTCTCATCTTAGAATACATTTTACCTTTAGATTTAAACTTCTAGGAAAGTTAGTTTTACAAAATTTAGGATAGGTCCACCATCTACACTCTAGAAAAATTAGCATCAATAGAATATGTCATTGTACCTAGTCTTATCATTTTATCCTTTGTCCTACAGAGAGTCCTCCTAGCTCATCACTCTAGTTAGGAAACTCAACTTGTCTTTGATCCTCGTCCCACATTGGTTCCTTGACTTAACTAAATTGATGCCTTGGTTAGACTTTAGGTAGTTGGTCCCTCCATCTTGGGTTTATAGAATTGATTATTTTAGAGCCTTGCTTAGACTTTATATATTTATATTTTTAGACTAGCATCATCCTAGAACATTCCTTATTTTGCATCTAGAAAATCCAAAAAACATAGACTAAGGTCACACTATCCATAGCCGTAGTTTTGCATTCCTTGCATATTGAGCTAATCTTACATGGTTGAAACTAGATCTAAGAGAAGAGAGAGAGAAAAGATGTCGAACCCAAACAAATTCATCAATCCATTTTCCTCAAGACCTCACAAGACTCTATTAGAAAAATTCACCACTAGAAACACTCAAGGTCACATTACAACAAAAGACATAGAGGCTGCCACACAGGACCCTGAGTTTTCCTCTTTCATAGATGAGTACCTAGCAAACGATCATCAACGATACTTAGCCAAATTGCTAGCTGAAGGAACTACCTTACCTACAGGATTTGATATCAGTCCCTTACAAACTCAACTTACACAAGGGACAAATACAACAACTGCTAGTACTACTATACCTCAGGTTAGCACAACTATGTTATCTGGCACACCTACACAGAGTACGACATTCCATAGATCTCCATTTGGTACATCTGACATGACATTGAGATTTAATTTCACTATAGGAGGATCATCATCCACTCTCTCTAGTCCTCTTGTTGAGAGTAAAAGACCTAAAACATCAACCTCTACACCATATTTCGGTGTCACAAGTACAACATCTCAGTCAACGGCCATACCTAATGCCAATGTCACAAGCACCATACCACAATTGATGGCCATACCTAGTGCTCAGGTCACTAGTACTATACCACGGATTACACAAACAAGAGGCATCCCCTCTTTCCAGTATGGCAATTAGAATCTATTCTTCTAGACTAGCAACTAGAATCCATTCACACAAATTTTGAATCCCTTAGTCCAGACTAGCAATCAAAATCCATTTACGCGGATTCCGAATCATAATCCTTTCTCCCAGATTGGTAGTCAGAATCTATTCACACAGATCCCAAGTTAATACCAATTTATGCAGATTCTAGACCAAAACAAATTTACCAACATTCCAAATCCAAACCCACCTCAAATACCAATGTTCAATCAAAACCCATCACGAGACTTTGGATCTCAGAATACATACACGGATCTGCATAATCCCTCTAGCACATCATTAACCCAAGTTGACGTCTTACAAACACAAATGCATGCACTACAAATGCAAATGGATAACATGTCAGTGTCAACTAAGAAATCCTTTTCAACAAATGACATATGCCCATTTCCCTTTGATAGATTGTTGTATATGACGCCTTTCCCTCACGGATATGTTATACCGAATCTCCCTAAGTACAATGGTAAATAGAATCCAATAGAACATATAAGGGAATTTTCTACCATATGCATAGATGTCGCTTATGACCCCACATATCTTATGAGACTATTTCCAAGAAGTCTTGTAGGAATTGCATTGGAGCGGTTTTTGAGTCTAGACTCTGGCATCAGATCTTGGGGTGAACTGGTTGAGAAATTTGTGGAGCAATTCTCCTTCAACATAGACCACGAGATAAATATAGCAACCCTGTGTCACACAACACAAGACGAAGGTGAAAAATTTATTGCTTTCTTCCAGAGATGGAGGACTATAGCTAGCTGGTGTCCTGTTAAGATACCTGAAAAACAAAAAGCTACTATGTTCCAAGAAAACCTTCATGCAAAACTAAGGAGTAACTTAAGGGTACATTGTTGTACATCTTTTTTGGAACTAGTGGAAAAAGGGGTTATATAGAAAAGGATCTCATTGAAAAAGGTGAACTTAAGACATCAACATCCAATAGAAATCCGATCGTACAAAACACCCCCACGGACAGAAATAGATTTTGGTCTCGCAATAAAAATGTCACCAATGATGGGGTAGTTGATGCTAAAATAGTACAAGCCGGACCACTCATCACATTACAAGGACCTCACACTTTTTCCAACATGCTTAATGCTGTCAATCAACCTAATAACATGGTCCAAAATTCTCAACATCCACAACAACAAAGGAGATTTCAAAAATGTGAGTTCACTCCCTTAGGGGAACCCATTGAGTCTGTATTCAAACAATTGTTACAACATAATCTTATACAGCTGTAGGAACCAAGACAATACGATCCTAGACAATTTAAACCAGTTTGGTGGGATGATAATGCCTTTTGTGATTATCATAGAACTAAGGGACATAACCTACAAAACTATCGACAATTGAAGAATATCATACAAGATCTTGTCGAAAGGAGAATAATTGAAGTTAGTGGACAGAAAAAAAAGTCATCAAACGCCGATCATCAAGTCTTTTCTGATCCACTACATGACCATGGAAAAGGAACTGTTCCCAGTTTGAGTACTAAGACCAATATGTTAGCCAACTATGCGAGTATCAAGCATGATTATAATGGTGGAAAAATCATTCATCACCTTCGTGTTGCTGATGAGAATATCAATACCATTACTATCAATACAAATCCTGAGTGCGCAGTCAATACTCGTCGTACTAAGATAACTATCCAAGTCCCTCCATCGCAGCAAACACCACAGCCTTCCAAGTTACAATATAACCTACTTGACCAGTCGGGGAAGACCCTAGCCCAAATCTCAATCTTGGAACTGTTGCGTATTTCCCCTGAGCATCGATCTATTCTTGATAAGGCTTTACAGAACACCATGGTCCCTAATGACCTTGATGTCAATCGTTTCCAAGAAATGGTGGGCTACTTGACCAATAATCACCATGCCACATTTTCTGAACAAGACTATGCAACTGAAAAGATGAACCATAACGATCCTTTACATCTAGAAGTCCTTGTTGATGATACCGAAGTTAGACGAGTTTTGGTAGACGGAGGAGCAGGGTTAAATTTGTGCACTTTAAAACTAGTTAAGGCATTAGGTTTCTTAGAAGCATGCGTGGACACAACCAAGAGTATTGTCATTAAGGCTTATGATGATGAGGAACGAAAATCAAAGGGGGTGGTAACACTTCCTATCAAAATTGGTCCTACAGTAATGGAGACAAAGTTCCAGGTCTTGGATCTCACCCTTATAACCTTCTGCTAGGTAGACCATGGATTCATGCCATGAAGGCAATCCCTTCCATGTATCATCAGTGTCTTAAATTCCCTTACAATGACACTAAAATAACTATAGATGGTGACCCAGACCCATTCCAATATTGTACCAATCTAAAAGAGATCCCCCAACACCAAGTGCCAGTAAACCAAGAGGCTTCATCATCTAATCCATCTTCCTATGTTGATCCATCCACACTCACTCGAACATCTATTTCACCCTCAATTCCTACCACTCCTAGGGTTGAGATCCAAGACAAGGGTTTTGGAGAGTATTACATGACGACATCTTATTGTGTTAGCCATTTGATTCCTCCTAAGTCATACGGTTTACCTACATTAGATAGGGGATAGTCTAGGGTCACTATACATGTTCCTCCTACAACTTTTTTCATTATATGGGGACAATTAAGCAAAGAGGCTGTAAATATAGAAGATATCACTTCCTGGTTGTATAGGGAAGATGATGAAGAACCTCTCTCACTTGCTCACATTCCTACATATCTATATGGAAAGGGTTTCACAATCATGCAGAGCAAGGGATATGATGGTCAAAGTGGTTTAGGCTTAAACCAAAATGGGAGGATTGAACCAATATTTGTTTCTCAGTGGCCAAAAGGCGTGGGGCTAGGGTTTCAACCGATTCAGATTGGTGTTCCTAGTACCCCATCACCCTTAATTGAGGAAGTAAGTGCTTCAGAAGATATTAAGACATCTCCCAAACCATTGGACCAATATCACTATGACTCCCTCAACTCTAACGATTATGAGTGGGATTCCCTATCCTCTACCTCTTCCATGGACCTTGACAAGTTATTTGGAGAACTTGACTTAATGTTAAGATCCTCACCAAATCCATTGAATTCCTATCCACCAAAGAAAATGACAAAGGAGGAGTGGTTTAAACACTACTATTGGGAATCACTTGATCCTACCTCTTGGCAACCTGATACATCTGTGTCAAATAATCAAACCTTGGCATTAGGCCCACCTATCAATCCACCTAGACCCAAACCTAAGAGCAAACATGACTTAGTACAAGACTTTTGTGACCATATGAATAACTCAATCCTTACCTTGACCCCATTAAAATTTGATAACTTTGACGAGGACATGCCCTTAGTTTATCCCCAACTCATTGATTGGGACCAACAAGACACACCCGTCTTAGACATTTTTGAGAACGACGAAGCAATTGTTGAGTTCCTGGGATTGCGAGAAGGCATACCTAACGGTGATCACAAGGCTGGTTTTACCATTGACTTGGAAAAAAAAGCATATTTTGGGGAATCTGTTCAACCCTATAGTCACAAAAATGAGAAAAATGAGAAAAAGAATAAACAAGATAAAAAGGACGAGTCTCTAGGTGAAAACTAAAAGGCACCTTTAGACAGTGAAAATGAAAAAAGAAAGGACGCATCCGAAGGTGAAAACCTCTCTGAGGCACCTAAGGATGGAGGTTTGAACATTCTCCCCATTGCATAGGAAAAGTCACCCGTGCTCATTGAAGAATCGGTAGAAGTCAACATAGGCACAAAAGAGAATCCATGACTGGTTTATTTTGCAGTGTCATTGACAACAAAAGAGCAGCCAGAGTTCCACAACTTCTTTGCACAGAGACAAATAAATTTTGCTTGGTCATATGTAGACATGCCTGGTTTGGATCCTGAACTTGTTTTACATCACTTTCCCTTACAACCAGGTGCCAAACTAGTGAAACAAAAATTGAGAAAAATGCATCCACAGATTGCTTTACTAGTCAAGGAAGAACTTAAGAAACTGTTAGGCGTTGGTTTCATAAGATCAATCAACTATACCGATTGGATCTCCAATCTTGTACCCGTCACTAAACCAATTGGGGGCATCCGCATCTACACTGACTTTATAGATATCAACAAGGCTTGTCCTAAGGATGACTTCCCTTTCCCTAACATAGACATGATAGTTGACATGACAGCGGGATATGAGATGTTGTCTCTTATGGATGGATTTTCAGGATATAACCATATTAGAATTGCAATTGAAGACCAACCTAAGACAACTTTCACTTGTCCTTTGTGTATGTATTGCTCGAACGTTATGCCCTTTTGGACTAAAAAATGTTGGAGCAACTTATCAACGTGCCATGACCACTATCTTTCATGATCTAGTACACACTCTTATGGAGGATTATGTTGATGACCTTATTGTTAAATCCAAGACAAGGGAAAAAAATTTATAGGTTTTAGATAAGATATTACAAAGGCTGGAGAAGTATAACGTGAGAGTCAATCCCAAGAAGTGTGTGTTTGGAGTGAAGTCAAGAAAGCTGTTAGGCTATATCATTTCCAGACGAGGCATTGAAGTGGATCCAGCAAAGGTAACAACAATCATAGACATGCCTCCACCCACTAATCTCAGTCAACTAAGGACACTACAAGGAAGTCTACAATCCATCAGAAGATTTATAGTGCAGTTAGCAGATAAGACACATCCTTTTCAACATCTACTTAAGAAAGAAGTACCTTTTGCATGGACAACTAGATGTGGAGAGGCTTTTCAACTGATTAAGGAATATTTACTCACACCACCAGTCTTAATGCCACCCGTTGAAGGAAGACCATTAATTCTTTATATTACAGCAACCCATTCATCACTCAGAGCATTGCTTGCACAGAATGACGATGAAGGTCATGAAAGGGAAGTCTATTATATCATTCGTACTTTGGTAGGTTATGAGTTCAACTATAGTACCATTGAACATGCCTGTCTTGCAGTAGTATTTGCTACCCAAAAACTAAGGCACTATATGCTTAACCACCAAACAATGTTGATTGCTAAAATAGACCCTTTGAAATATCTTCTCATCAAGGCGGCATTAATAGGGCGACTGGCTAAATGGGTTATGATACTTAGTGAGTATGATATCCAATATGTAGAAAGAAAGGCCATCAAAGGACATGTCATTGTTGATTAGTTAGATGATGCACCAATACAGGCATATCACCCATGAGTTGCAAACTTTCTTGATGAGTTTATATTTACAATTGACACAAACATAACATGGAAATTGTACTTTGATGGCTCACATACAAATCATGGCTCAGGGGCTAGTATACTGTTTCTCACACCACAGGGTGATTCCATCCCTAAGTCATTCAGGATTGCATTTCCATGTACTAACAACATAGTAGAGTATGAAGCTCTAGTGACAGGGTTATGCATGGAAGTCAAGTGGAAAATTAAGAATCTATAGGTATATGGTGATTCTCAACTAGTAATCAGACAGGTAAATGATGATTATGAGACTAAGGATGAGAAGCTTGCTCCCTACAAATGCATGGCTGATAGCTTTAAAGAGTACTTTGACAAGGTTGAATTTCATCAGATACCTCATGTTTTAAATAGGGCAGTAGACGCTATGGCTACAATTGCATCACTTCTCGACATTCCTAACAACGTGCCTAAATTTGAGTTCTTGGTAGAACAACTTTTGGTCCCAGCCTACAATATCCCAGATTCTAAAATGGTGTGTAACATTATTGGTCTCGATTCCCCGTGGTACAAAGAAATATATGACTACCTTCATGCCGAAGTCATACCCACTAGCCTATCAAATAACCAACATAGGATATTCCTCCACAAGTCAACCAAATACACCATCATCAGAGACACCCTATATAAACGCGCCTTAGATAATACCCTACTGAGATGTCTTGATTCTATTGAAGCACAAGAAACCTTGGATGGGGTGCATGAGGGTATATGTGGTTCCCATTCTAGTGGTCCTACCTTAGCCAAAAATATTATGAGACTGGGTTATTACTGGCCTACTATGGAAAGAGACTCATATGTCTTTGTAATGAAATTCCACCAATGCTAAGTTCATGGAGACTTGATACATGCCCCAACACAGGAGCTCTATCCTATAACATCACCATGGCCCTTTGGCCAATGGGGACTTGACCTCATCTAATGGACAAAAATTCATTATCACTACCACTGAGTATTTTACGAAGTGGATTGAATCCATTCCTATGGCATACATTACCGACACACAGATTTCAAAATTTATCCTGAATTATATCATTTGTCGATATGGTGTCCCTCAGTCTATAATTACCGATAATGGCCGCCCCTTTAAGAATCAAGAATTCTGCCATCTATGTGATGAATTTCATATTCAACATCACTTTTCCACTCCATACTACCCACAAGGTAACAGCCAAGTAGAGGCATATAACAAAACCATCACTAGAATCCTCAAGAAGACTATCAATGATGTTGGCTGGGACTGGCATTTACAACTTAATCTCGCCTTATGGGCTTATCGGACAAGTATCCGTACTCCCACTGGTGCCACTCCCTATTCACTAGTATTTGGTTTTGAAGCTATTCTTCCTATTGAGGTTGAGATTCCTTCCCTAAGGGATATCCTTGAAAGGTCACATTAATGATGAAGAGTACCGAGTATCGAGATTCCATGAGCTAGAATTCCTGGATGAGCAAAGACAAAAGTCACTAGACCATCTCCAAGCATATCAGAATCGCCTTCGTCATAGCTATAACAGGAAGGTATTGAATAGAAACTTTGACATTAGTGACCTGGTTTTAATGGAGAAGCCAAAGAATCAAGCAGAAAGAGACAAACTAGGAAAGTTCGAACCAAACTGGTTAGGACCTTATATTGTTACAGAAGCTTTCAGATCAGGAGCGTACCAAATCTCTACTCTTGAAGGGGAACCATTGTCCTCACCAATCAATAGTTTTCATTTGAAGAAGTTCTATGCATAGCTTCTAAGAGCATTGTCTTAATTAGAAAAAATACAAAAAAATTAGAAAATCACAAAAATCGTTACCAAGATGAAAATCTGGAAAATAGGCATCTTGGTAACACCAATTTTTTTTTTTTATATAATCCAGAAAATAGTAAAGACAAATAATTCATCCAATAGTGAAAAACACTTCGGTGGTGCTTTGGATAGGTACCATGGTGAAAACCTGGAAAATAGGCACCATGTGTAATTAACTCTGCTCCTTCATCTACTATTATTCATACTACCTATCCCTGTACATAGTCCACTACCCTATACATAGTCCTTATCCTTGTACATACTACCTACCCTATACATAGTCCTTATCCTTGTAAGTAGTCCACTACCCTGTACATAGTCCTTATCCCTGTACATACTACCTATCCCTGTACATATCCCTTATCTTTCATATCCATCGCTTGTATATACCATTCATAATAAGTGGTAGTCTTTCCCATAACCTGGAACAATTGACATTGAGTGAATTTCATATCCCCCATTTTACCCTATTCATAGTCAATTGGTCTTATACTCGACTAGGGGTAAACACTTGATGTGTGTCATATTGATTCTTCCATTGGCTATGTTGAAGACGTAAAACCATAGAAAAATACACAAACATCACAAAATGACCTGAGAAAACACAAAAACATCAGAAAACTTCAAAAAGACAAAAAAAATCAAAACATTTTGAAAATCCAAAAATGGAGTCAGAGTTAGTCGTACTTGTCTGTCTTTGTCATTTGTCAAACTACATTGCCTCTATGACTGGATGTAGGCAAGGCCATTCACCGATGTGCCCCCGAGACATTAGGTCAGTCCATTTAGGTTTGTCTATATAAAATCATGCTTCAATTCATATGTCTATATGACAAGGTCACTGGTCATGTCAAACTACGAGGTCTCTGTGTGTATAACATAGGCAAGGCCATCAAGTAATGAGCCCCTGAGGCTGCACTAGGTCAGTCCATTAGGGTTCGTCACATTCACTTTCACACATTTCTTCTATTTGTAGTTAGTCTTGTCAGCTAAAGTCAAGCCGACTACGAGGTCTTTGCATGTATAACGTAGGAAAGGCCATCAATCGATGAGCCCCTGAGGCCACACTAGGTCAGTCCTATAGTGTTTTTCGTCACACATAGTCAATTGTCAACGCATCATATCAAGTCATGCATCAATCTGGTGAACAAGTTAGTAATGTCTCTAAGTCAAATCAAACAAATTGCCAAGGACACAATCAAAATGGATCAACAAATTTCTGCTACAGGATGTGTCCTTCTTGGAAACAAACATCATCACAACAACCATTCGATATCTTATTTAGGATGAGTCCTTCCTGAATACAACTATCAACACCACAATCTGTCTTAAATAGGATGAGTCCTTCCTACATAATCGACATTGTCATACAATCAAACATAGCCTTACGCAGGTTATCACATCAACAACATCTGACTCAAACATCTTATATGATACATGTCTTTCCGAAACCAGGCTTTGTCATGCCTTATACAGATAGTCATAACATCGAAACTAGACTCACAGTATAATCCAGTATGTGTATCTTCTGAAATCAGGCTCTATCAATCAATCCTTCTATCAATCAAAACAAATCAAACAAACAAATCAAGTTTTGGCAAATATTTTATTGGCTTTTTGACTTTATGGCTTATTTATCTTATCATTTTATTTTACTTGATGATGGGAATTATGTTACTAGCTTTCTCAAGGATGTCCCATGAGGGATTTAGAGAAGCAATGATGTATCAGAATTCTATTTTCTTTGACTGTTGTCTGTCACCTATCTTTTTAGATTGGATTTTGAGTCATGTTACTAGTTTCCTCAAGGATGTCCCATGAAGGATTTAGGGGAGCGATGACGTACCATGACCCGTCTTTTACTTTGTTTGTTGTCTGTAGTTTGTCTTGACAAAAAGATTGGGGCAACTTGTGCCCTTAGTATGAGTTAACGAAAATCCTTGTCTGCGACTGTCTGTTGTTAGCAAGTGGATGACCTTGCACACTTTGATCTATGTCATATCATGGTGTTTTTCTCCATTTGTATTAGTCCTGCCCAATGATGATAAAGTGCAATACCTTTTGTGATACAGCAAAACATCGAAGATTGCTAATACTAACATCCATCTCATTTCTTTTATTATTTCTCAATCTTTCTTTCCGCACTAATAGTTCTTCTTTCTTGCATTATGATGGAGTCCTGTGACACACAACAATATAAATCATCCTGCATACACATACATGTTAGAAAAATACATACATATAGGCATTTATCATATTTAGAACAATGGCATACTAGACTTTCATTATCATACAAAACATATCATAAGCATTCCATGTACATAACAAATGTAAATACATGCATCACATTACATTTATATAGCATCACATGTAGCATGCATTGTACATGTAACATCATATTGCCTCTCATAACTATAAATTGCATACATCATATAGAATCAACATCACATAGAATCAACATTATATCATTAGCTGCATAAAAACAACATCAAATAGATATGATCATCCATCACATAGGAATATCAAATAAACATCACATGTATAAATAAATGACTACATAATCAATAAATAGAAATGTATATCATGAGAATCACCACCAAAATCATATATATATATATATATATCACTCAACAGTGTCACATCACAATGTCATAATGTATCAATAAACAAGGAAGCCCGCAGGCTATACAATCATAATACAATGTCTCAATACATATCAAGAAGTGTCCCTATCCAGAGCTGCCACTGCTATCATGGCTGGAGTGTGCGGATGAATGATGTCAGGAACCTAATGACCTATGAGCTGAGTGAGGCCTATCATATGGACCTACTCTGCGTGGCTGCTCCACACCCTCTGTGCTAACTGTCCTAGTATGGGTCCTAGTCTATGACCTACTGCTACATGCCTGCGAGAAGCTGGGAGCCCATATCTCTAGAGGAACCTCTGCCTCATATAAATCATGGTAATAAGTCTCTATCTCCCCAGCTCTGACTAACTCTTTGGAAAAGGAAACTAATGGCCCAGTACATAAAGCTCTGAGCTTTGTAAATCTTTGATCAGTCTCCTATCTCCGAGCTATGGCCTAATCCCTGTCCATGACAGCTCTGTCCCTCTCCATCTATAACACATCCCTCTTGAACATCAGAACTCTCATATGCTCCTCCAAGGATGCAACCTGAGCACGTAATGTAGTTGAATCGGGATCAACTGCCCCTATATCATCCTACTTGACCCTCGATACCCCATCCTCCTCATCCAACTCCTCCAAAATCCAGTCCCAAATCTCTCTCTCATGATCATCATCCTCCTCATCATCCTCCTAATAGGCACCCAACAAGCCTAGGGCATCAATCTCTACCTCCTCTCGCTCTGCCTCCTCCTCTGCAGGAACCTCTAGAATGGCCTCCTCTTTGAGATGCTCCTCCTCTCTGCCAATCTCTGCATGAACCTCCTCCCCACCTCTGCCAATTTCCAGCATGGCCACATCCTCCTCTCCCCATCTCTCCTACCGAATCGGTGACAGTGGTGGCCCTCATCCCCTCCGTCCACGTCTCCCTCTCCTACCACCTTGCTGACCACCTCTACCATCATCTCCATCATCATCCCGGCCTCCTCTACCTTCCTTACCTCTACCTCTGCCACGCATGCCTCGTGGTCCTGTCCCTCGCCGCTCTACCGACGTTGGCTGATCTAGATATGTTAAAGGAATCGGCCTATGCACAAGCCACCACTGATCATACTCCTCTGTCATACCTGGGTCTGCTGGACCATCTCTCCACCCCTAGGGAACTACTTGTAATGCATCAATGTCTACCTCAGCTGTGGCCATAGGAATCTCTGGACCCCATAGGGGACCTCTCGTGATGACATCATGAACTCAGCCCATCCTCTCGGCACGTCTTGTATCTCTCCAAAATACCATAGGACACGATCTGGCAACTGACGCTCTATGATGTGGAAATGTGACACTGTCCACCCAATCAAGTACTATGTCTGTCGACAAAAAGGCAAGTGCTCATCCTCATCGGACCAATTTGCACATCCCAGGTATGGTCTCCATGTAAACTGCACCATAGTATCTATGGCATGCCTGAAATATCCTGTGTCTCCTATGTGGTACTGAGTGTTTGCCCCCACATAACGGAAGGCGTAAGGGGCTTCGTGTGGTACATCTACTGTCACTGGTGGCCGAAAAATCACAATGTGTTCCCATGCCCATACCATTAGGAGCATGGTACCACAACTCATGGACTATGCCTCTCAGTAGGCAATATCATGTAAGTGAAAGTACAACATACCAAGGAGACAAGGACGCCATGCATATACCTCACGTCTCTCTAACATCCCTACTAGCATCTTCCCCCACCCCACGAGAAAAACATGACCTCGATGGTCAGGAAGTACTATCCCACCTATCAGTGTGCATAATAGACAGTCCAACTGCCTATACCTTTGCACTAACACACACCACCTAATCTCATAATGGTCAAACCCTAGCTATCTAATGTCTGCATGTGGGTAATATTGGCACATCTCGAAAATACCCCTCTAGTTATCATAGCTCACCCGTGTGCCTCTGATCGGAAGTCTGAGGATCCTGTACACATCCTCCAATGTAACTGTAGCCTCTCTAGTAGGCAGGTGAAAGGATGATGTCTCTGAGTGCCACCGCTCACACAATGCTGTAAGTAAACCCTGATTCGCCTGAATCTGGGGCATGCCTATAACATGTAGTAGACCTAAGTGCCATAGAAACCATCGCTCTGCACTCCGCAAGCTGTCTTTGAATCGAAAAGTCATAGGTCTCGACTCTCGCGTGTATACACTCTCCAACACGACTTGCAATGGCATTATACATGCCTCATGTCAGCATCAAACATCTATCCTATTGCAAAATGACTACATTAACTGCTATTCAAATGCGTCGTTGTTTTGCAAATGCGTCATTCTTTAGCACTTGCATCGTTATTTTACATATGTGGTGCATAAAAATCAAATGTGTCAAATTAAATGCACATGCGTCAAATAAAATGCACATGCAGTGAAAAATAAACATATGCGGTGAACTTAAATGCAAATTCGTCGTTTGCGCATTCACATGCGGCGTTTTAATAAAATGACACATACTAAAAATTCAAATTAAATGCCTAAAAACACACGTAAATTAAAAATTTCCAAAGTCAAGTTTGAAGTACATACTATGGGGTCCGCGTCGATTGGCTTCCTGGAGGTCCGGATCCTATATGCGCGGTGGTGGGTGTTCGGAACAGGAGACATCGTCATTGTGGGTGCAGAGAAAAATCTCAATTCTAAGGCTGGGTGGGTGAAAATGAATTGGTTTTTACCCCAATTTCTATATAGACCTAGGGTTTTGGTGGCATTCTTTTCTACTGGCCACGTCAACTTTCAACTTCCATCAACCCGTACCCATCCGTACTATTTCCAAACTCAATTCCGTCAACTCCACTGCATTTCTAGCTATCCAATGGACTAATCGGGATCATTTCCAAATTTTTCTGAACTTTTTTGCAAATTTGTCAATTTTCTCGAGGGGGCATACCTTCACCTGTTTTACACTGGGGCATTACTGGGGCATATTTCTTATCGATTTTCTTTAACACAACGCCGAAATGACATTGTATCAAAGAGGGGCAAATGTAGACACCAAAATCTGGTTTAAGCTTGCGACTTCAATATTCTTCATAATTCGTATTCTTCATGGTCATGATTAAATAATGCCAATTATTTAATTATTCTCTATAGTTTGTTAATTCTTCTATTAATTAAATAATCTTAATTATTTAATTAATTCACATTTTTCTTTATTCTATCTGATTAATTAAATAAATGTTTTTTATTTAATTATGTTACTAATTAACCTTATCCTTCTTGTTAAATTAAATAAATTCTTATTTAATTTACTCTTTATCATACTTCAACTATAATTAAATCTATTCTTTATTTATTTAATTATTCATTTAAATCCCTTCATCACTTAATTAAATAAATCTTATTTATTTAATTATTCTTCAAATATCAAATCTTGAATTAAATGAATTATTTAATTCATGAATTCTATTTTAACGCATTCCTCTATATTTAGATAATTGTGTGAGTTATCTAAGTATTCACTTTGACTTGACTCGACATCTATTTTAATTGGTCAGTTAACTCTTGATTTAATGTTTGAGTGGCGTTCTCGAGTAATCTCTTCGTCAAATCATTCGATCATCCAGTTCTAACTCATTTGCATGTACATGTGGATTAATTAAATATTCCTATTTAATTAATTAAACCTTTTGCGTGTATTCGAACAAGAGTTGTTTAATCCATCTTCATCTTTGTCATGCAAATATAATTCTTCTATTTTCGAATACCAAACTAGAAGATTAAATTATTTATTTAATCTTTAATTCTATTTCTAATTTATACCACTCATGTCATTACTAACTGTTATTAGAATGCATGACTAATCAGTCGATCTCAACCGTTCGTTGATCTTTTGATCCTGGCCTATCATTTGAATAATCAATTTTCTATAAATTGATTTGTCATTCTTCATTCCAATCTCTCTCGAAATCTTATGACTTTTTGGAGCACCTATCTTGAATCTTCGATGTTTTCCTAAATCATTATCATAGGCTATACTTGCACGAACTTTTGAAAATATGAGGGCAATTATACTACAACAGCAAAATGGAGAAGGGAAATCGAGATGAATCATGGAAATACATACAAATTTGGTGAGATTGTTCAAGTTTTATTTACATTTTTTTACTTTCCTTTGTTCTTTGTTGCTTAGCATTAGATTGCATTTAGATTCACATTGCACGCTTGCTTTTGAACTTTTCTTTCTGCACTTTCTTGGTGTTACAAAAGACACTTCCCTATCTTATTGCCTTCACTTTTTACTACCTTTTGAATCCAAATACCAAATTATGATAGGATCTCCAACCTTTTATATACCCCTACTCCTTCCTCTATTTCTACCCAAATATTTGCCTCTGCACCTTTCTTACCATTTACAAAATCTTCATATTTTCCTAGGAAGACCCCTAGAGTATCCCCAATTTTGGTCATGGCCTCCACACTCCAGTATTTTGATGGTAGGTCTATTAATTTTATCCATGTTGGGATTTGTTTGATTTTGTAATGCCATGGGTCAAAATTGGGTTCTCGATTTTTACAATGGAAGTTGTAACCTTTGAAAAAAAGGGGTTTACCATATGGTATTTGTTGTTTCAACACCTAGTCTATGTATTTTATCAGGTAAAAGGAACTGGAGAGAGGTTTTATGCTTACCCGGTCTTTGAAGTCTTGCTACTACCAGTTCATGATAATTTCTTCTTTCAGATCTCTTGGTCCACACCATTTCACAAAGAGGGGTTGATCTCACAATCTCTCCACTCTTCCTTTGATGATTTCCTATGGCATTGGGAAGAGCTTGCTTCCATTACTCTTTCTCCTCCTCTCTTTCCTCTGTTCTTCCCTCTATTCCTCTAGTTGTGCTAAGGATTATAATGGTTAGGTCTTCTTGGAGGTCTCCTCTTGTTCCAGTGGGCTCCAAATTGAGAGGATCGATCCAAACGCATATTTTCTCCTCCCAAGCAATTTCCTTGGAAGCTCGGCTTATTGCTATCATTGCTTCCTTTTTGCCAAGATTCTTCCTTCCTAGGACTATCACTTTGACTGGTTCTCCTGTTCTCTTTGACTTTCCATTTCCTTGCCGCTAGAGCTCTAAGGTTTTTATTTTTCCTGAACTGCCCACTCCTGAAATTGCCATAGTTTTCATTTTCCTTTTGGTTCCATTTGCAGGGATTTTGTTTACCCCATCTTCCTTCGTGTATGCCACCGAGGTATCCATCTTTCCTCATGTCTTTGTGTCAATTTCTTTCTTGCTCTTCCTCCCATTTATGGATCCTTGGGTCCCATTTGTCGATCCACCTTCCATTCGAGAAGACCCATTGTGGGGTATGGTTTATCTCCTCCTTTATTGCCTCTGCTCATTCTCTCCCTGGGATCCTTTCCTTAGGCTCGTCACCCTACCATCATCTAACCTATCCGCTTGCTTCCTGATGATTTGAGACTCCTACAAAATTTCGCTCCAATGCGCCAAATTGTGCCATTTTGCTTGTCCTTTAATATAATATAATATAATATAATATAATATAATATAATATAATATAATATAATAATATAATATAATATAATATAATAATATAATATAATATAATATAATATAATATTATAATATAATATAATATAATATAATATTATAATATCATATAATATAATATCATATTATATTATATTACCTCTCAAGTTTTTTTTTATTATAACACAAAAAATGGATATTCGTTGGAGAATGGATATCCGTTTTTTGTTTTATATTATTTTAATATATAGTCAGCGGTTTTTCTCAAATGAATAATATGAAAATATAATAAATAATATATATTATATTATTATATAATATAATACATATTATATGAATTATATTATAATATATTAAATATGTTATGATATAATATTAAATTAATAAACATTAGTATAATGTTTTTTAATTTACTGCATATATGATAAATGTATTAAAAAAATATTATAATATATAAAATAAAATAATTGGTCAGGGTCAGACCCGACATAATTATAAAGACTGGCTTAAACAAAATAGATATCTGTTTCAAATCGGATAGCCATTTCAAAATGGATATCTGTTTTGAAATGTATATCCGTTGCTAACATATATTGTACTTTGGCTTGCAAAAAGTCAAAGGTGTGAATTTCGCATTTTTGGACGTGTTACAAATGCCTTTTTTTCACATCGCCACTTTTTGGGACCCCATGATCTTGCATAGACCCATAACCTGAGTGTGTTATAACATGCTCGTGTTATGTACCACTTTATGTTAAACGCTAGTCTATTAAATGTATGTATGCTTGTATGCTTGTATGTATGTATGTACACCTGTATGTATGTATGCCTACATGTATGTACCAGTGCAATGTATGTATGTATGTATGTATACATGTAAGAGAGAGAGAGTTTTCTAGGTAGGGTGGGAGGGAGAGACTTGAGAGGTAGAGAGGTAGTGAGAGAGATACCTAAGAGAGGGAGAGGGGGTGGGAGAGAAGGGGTCAGAGTGAGAGGGACTTATCTAGGAGAGAGAGAGAGAGAGAGAGAGAGAGAGAGAGAGAGAGAGAGAGAGAGAGAGAGAGAGAGAGAGAGAGAGAGAGAGAGAGAGAGAGAGAGAGAGAGAGAGAGAGAGAGAGAGAGGTTAAGAGAGAGAGGGAGAGACTTGAGAGAGAGAGGGGGTGTGGGAGGGAGAGACTTGAGAGATAGGGAGAGAGAGGGAGTGGGAGAGAGATAGAGGGAGGGAGTGAGTGAGCGAGAGAGAGAGAGAGGGAGTGTGAAAGAGAGAGAGGGAGTGAGTGAGTAAGAGAGAGAGAGGGAGTGGGAAGATATAGAGGGAATGAGTGAGTAAGAGAGAGAGAGAGATTAGGGTTTAGGTTTAAGGGTTGATGTATTAAGGGTTTAATGGTTTAAGGGTATAGGGTTGAGGGTTGAGGGATTAGGGTTTAAGGCACAGTGTCTAGGGTGGAGGGTTTAGGGTTAAGTGAGAGACCTAGATGGATAAGGAGGGATGGATGGCTAAGGAGAGAGAGGGAGAGGAGACCTTTAGAAAATCAACATTTTCATAATGTGAGTGTGTTTTAAAGAAGTTGAGATATAGTCATTTTGTATAGCAAGACAAAATGTGCTTGGATTATAATGTGAGTGCATTATAACAAGAATGCATTTTGGATTTCTCTAAAAATAGTAAAAAATTCAGCACACCCGTGATCCATGCCCACATGTTTTTCTATTTTGTTGGTTATGCACATGTTTTGACAAAAAAAAGATTTTTGATGCTGTTGGAAAGTGCACATGCAAATTTTCATTCTACCACCTTTGCATGAACTTTCCACCACCTTTTTATGGTTTTCCAACTTAGGAAGGAGGAAATAATAGATTTTTCACATCAAATTTGATATATATCAATTCAAGTCTCAATTTTTGTAGTGTTGCAATGTTAATTGTGATTAAATTATAGGAATTTAACATTATACATTGGTTATTTTTATTTTTGTTAGTAATTCTATTTGAGTGATCAATATACAATTGAACATTGAAAAGGAAGCAAGCTTGTGAAAAACTAAAATTGTTGAGGAGTTTGATTCAAGAAGAAAAAAAGACTACATAATTGGGTAGTTCCTCCATTTGAATCTCCATTTTTTAGGCATGTCAAGTCTTTACACATTTTTTTTTATATTTTCCTTAATTCTATTATGTTTCTTTATCATCCCTTATCATACATGCTTAATACAATGATTTTATTTTGTTATTAAATTCATATTCCATATTCATCAAATTGTTTGTTTCTCATTATAACCTTAGCCCCTCTTGGCACATTTTAAACTACACAATTATTTACACTTTCCAATTACATTTTAAACCACATCTCTTTGAGGTATTTTGTTAAACAATGACCTAACTTGTGTAGGCTTCCACATTTTGTATACACATTTATGATAGTAGTTATAACTATGTAATATAATACATCATTTCTCATTCTTTTTTTTTATGGATGTGCATACCCCTTTCCAAAGCTTCCATTTTGGTATAGGCATGGGGGATGTTGGAAAATGATTTGGAATTTTACACCTAGAAATTGCATTTTCTTGAAATTTTATAAATCCTTTTCAACAAATCCATTTTGTGCATATCTTGCAATCATTGTAGTCCATGCAGACATATCTCATTGAGGCATTTTATTAAACAATTCATGTGCCTTATCTATACATGTCTACCAAAGCATTTTATCAAACATGTTAGACAAGGCAATGAGCTATTTGAAAAAATGCCTCAAAGAAATGTGGTCTCATGGTGATGGACACCACCATGAGATCACATTTCTTTGAGGCATTTTTTCAAGCAGCTCACTATCTCGTCTATGCTACCACATTTTCCATACATGTCTACCAAATCATTTTATCAAACATGTTCGACAAGGCAATGAGATTTTTGAAAAAATGCCTCAAAGAAATGTTGTCTCATGGCACGATGGACATCACCATGAGACTACATTTCTTTGAGGCATATTTTTAAACAGTTCATTCCCTTGTCTATGCTACCAATTTTTCCATACATTTTCCATTTTGTGCATATCCTACAATCATTGTAGTCCATGAGGATATATCTCATTGAGGAATTTTGTCAAATATTTCATGTGCCTTGTCTATGCATCCACATTTCACACATGTCTACTAAGGAAATTACAACCCTAACACTCATGAAAATCCCCCCCTTTTATGTTTTGATAGATGACATACCCCATTCCAAGGTCCCCTTGCTACTATGGCTAGAGGCCTAAAACATGTGCTTTTGACCAAAATATGGATGCATGGAAAAAATAGATCAAAGCATAATAGAAAGCAAAAGCATAGACAAGGTAGTGAGTTGTTTGAAAAAAATCCTCAAAGAAATGTGGTCTCATGGTGATATCTTGGTATAGGAGCACCCAAGCACTTCAAGAAACATTTCAAGAGCCAGGAGGATGCAGGGTTCATGAAGACTTATCAAGGAACTTAGAACATTAATTATGACATTTTGAAGCCTATAATGGCTTTTGAAATGGTTAAAAACATTAAGGGAGTCAAATGTCCTAAGGGTCTTGATAAGGACATAGGACCAAAATGCATTGTAATTGGACAAATAATGTCCTAAGAGTCTAGATAGGTTTTTAGTGTTTTAATAATGTTAATTAAGGTTGAATAATTCAATTTAATAGGTTTTAAGGCTTTTTAGTTAGTAGGAGTTAATAAAATAAAAGTTGGAAAATTCAAATTTTAAACTTCCAACTTTGGGTGGGAAAGTGATTTTTAGGAGTTTTAGCAACTTTCATGTAATCAAACCAATTCCAAACAGTTTTAGCAGTTGTGGGATGGGTATATAACCCTAAAGGAATCATTTGTATGGATTTTGGGTTGCTGGTACAGATTTTGTACGGACTGCTACAGGAAAAAGCAAAAAAAAGTAATTTCTTGCATTTTTCTTATGCTCTTTTGATGATTTATTGATTTCTATTGAAGATTTGTTTAGTAGGATGGTTTAGGGAATTGTATCAACTTTTTTTGAAGTCATTTGAATGTCCTGAAAGCAACAACAATCAATTCTTTGTATATTATTGCTGACTGTCCTCAAGAAAGTGTAGATTTTTCACTAATTTTGAGGTTTTTCATGGATGTTTGATCCATTTCACGAGGAATTGATGCTGTAAATTGTGAAATGGATTTATTCTAACATGTATAATACAAACCTAACAAAATAATGTGTAGGAAAGAGGAATATTAAGGTGTACACCAAGATTGGACAATGCAAAGTGCATGAGGATGGGGGCTAAGGTATAGCAGTAGGAGATCTGCCTTAATAAGGGGCAAGTTTTTGAGTTTGGATTGATTTATTATGTTGAAATAATGGTGAAAAGTCAAGGATTAGGATCTGGAAGTGTTTGAAAGGCCAAGATCCAAGAAGCCCTAGTTTTCAGGCAATTTAGTGAGTGTTTTGTGTTTGAGGGTGTCAAGGGTGTCATAGGTGCCTAAAAACCTAAAAATCCTTGGTTTGGGAACATTTTAAGGTACTGTTGAAAGCATTATAATTTGGAGTTAGATTTGAGTAGGGTTGCTTTGAAAAAGAGGGCTAATTTGGCCTAGTTTTTGTGGAAACAACAAGATTTGGGAAGTATGATCCAAAACAAGTGCCATCAAGGTCTAGGTATGTTGTGTAGGGTCATAAAACACATCTAAAACAATCATTATTTTGGTAAGTCCTTTGGGGAAGTTGTGAATAAAGTTATAAAAACCATCGCAGGAGGCCTAGTTGGGCTAGAAGCCTAGTCAAGGTGCAAAAAGTGAGTTTGTGTTTAAGTCAGAGGTTTGGGGATTGAAACAATTCAAGAAAAGTTTGTTTGAGTCTTTTAAAATCTTCCCAATGGTTTGGGTCCATAAGTGAAGGTTTAAAGTCATAAGTGAAACTTTGAGGCTTAGCTCCTGCAGGGTGCCTAGAAGAGGGTTTGAGATTGCTTCATTGAAATCCTTGAAATCATTGTGTGTTTCCAAAATTCCCATAGCCTCTACATCATATCCATCACCATGAGACCACATTTCTTTGAGGAATTTTTTCAAACAACTCATTCCCTTGTGCATGCTACCAAAATTTCCATACATTTTCCATTTTGTGCATATCCTGGAATCATTGTAGCCCACAAGGACATATCTCATTGAGGCATTTTGTCAAATAGTTCATGTTCCTTGTCTATGCATCCACATTTACATGTGTCTACTAAGGAAATTGCAACCATAACACTCATGAAAATCCACCCTTTTATGTTTTGATAGATGTCATACACCATTCTAAGGTCCCCTTGTTGTTATGGCTAAAGCCTAAAACATGTAATTTCAACCAAACTATGGATGTATGGAAAAAATCTATCATAGTATAATAGTAAGAAAAAACATAGACAAGATATTGAGTTTTTTGAAAAAATCCTCAAAGAAATTTGGTCTCATGGTGATGTCCATCACTATGAGACCACATTTCTTTGAGGAATTTTTTCAAAAAACTCATTACCTTGTCTATGCTATCATATTTTCCATTTTTGAAAGCAGACCTCATTACATTCTTGGAGCATAACGAAACAAAACTCTTCATAACTAACTAACTGACATGACATGGGACAATGTTTTTTCCAACACTAAAAACAATGTATAACAACACTGTGGCTTGTAGGTTTCATAATACCTACTATTTTCCAATTTCATTACATTCTTACTATCTAATCCATAAAAGGTTCTCATGACAATCACAAAACATACCAAATTGAGGTAAGGGGTGAGTAACCAATTGAGTTGTTACTTGTAAAGGGTTTTAGAACAACAAGGGTTTTAGGAGACAGTGTGTTTTCCAAAACGTTAGTGTGGAAAATGGCGGAAAAAATGGGACCTCGTCTATGCTTTTTTCTATTTAAAAATTATGATTTCAAATGCCATGTTTTGGGATTTTTTTCCATTTTGAAATATGATTTTGAAAACCCGCCGGTGCTGCCACGTTTTCCCGGTGATGAGACAGGCGATAGTAGGTGACATAACGTCCACCCATCAAGTCTTTTTGTCAGCGTTCATCTAGTCTTTCCACCGAGGCATTTTTTTGAGCATGTGGGATGGGGGATGGGGGTTATGATATAATGTTACATACATAGTTGTGTATTGTCTACTGCTTTGCTTCTATTTTCAAGACATTCATTTTGTTTTGTAAAAATTCATGTTGGAAAACCTTAGGTGTTAAGAAACAAGCGACCCATGTATAGTGTTTTAAAACCCTCTGCAACTGAGAGGAGATAGTGTGTTTTCCAACACTACAAATAATGCAAGCATTTTATTTGTTCCAATCAGATGAAGAAAGTGAAATGAAATTTCAACTGTAACAAAGAGTTCAAAAATTTGAAAGTGGACTTCATTACATTCTTGCAGCATAATAAAACAACACTCTTCATAATAAGCTAACTAACACAGGACAATTTGTTTCCCAACACTAGAAATAATGTATAACAACAATGTGGCTTGTAAGTTTCATAATACCTACTGTTTTATAATATCATTACATTTTTACTATGTGGACTTCATTACATTGTTATAGCATAACAAAACAAAACTATTCATAACGAGCTAACTAACATGGGACAATGTGTTTCTCAACACTAGAAACAATGTATACCAACAATGTGGCTTGCAAGTTTCATAATACCTATTGTTTTCCAATATCATTACATTTTTACTATCTAATTCACAAAAGGTTCTCAAGACAATCACAAAACATGCCAAATTTAGGTGAGGGGTGAGTAACCAATTAGGTTGTTACTTGTAAAGGGTTTTAGAACAATAAGTTGCAGGTTTTATCACACCTAGTGTTTTCCAACTTGGAATTTTACATAATAGTTTGAATGTCTTGAAAATATTTTGTTATTTACAAAGTACAAATGTAATGAAACACAACTTCAAAATTTATAACAAGTCTTATGTAGAGTAAAAATTGTGTTTCAATTTCTTAATATGATCCAAATATACATGCACAATAAGATTGCAGGTTGGAAAACATGGTGGGAGGTGAGTACATAATTTATGAAACCTCCAACCCAAACAATGTTGTAAAACCCTCTACACATTGAGGGAAAATGAAAACCCATCTTCGCAATAGATAACCATTCAATTCTTCACATTCCCTAGGCATAATGGTAAAATGGCATATATTTCTAGCATATATACATACTACCTAGTTTCCCATGCCTATCACATGCATTATAGTAGGAGAGCATGGCCGCTCTACTTTGGAATCCGAACCCCTCCAAACCGTACAACCTTCAAAATATGAATTCCAACATTGGTGAAGTTTTGGGATTTATGTGGTTTTCAAAATATATCATTTCATTGCAGAATCCACAATGCATTTTCCAACCTAGTAATATATTCTACATGGTTTCTGGTTTTATAGAATTTATTCAGTTATTTCACTCATTTCCGCAATGGGTTGCCACTTATTTCATTTGCAATTGCAAAATTTCAAAACTAGCAGACTGGAGAAAACGAAAATTAAAAAACCCTCAACACAAAAATACATAAATAGCTTTGCATTTCAAATGAAAACCCCTTTTCCCAAGAAAAACCCTTTGTTTTCCCATCAATGAAAACCCATCTTCACAACAAATAGTCGTTCATTTCTTCACAATTCCTAGGAAGAATGACAAAATGACATATTTCTGGTGGATATACATACATGCTAGCTAGCTAGCTGCCCACACCTGTCAAATGCATTTTTGTATGGTGGGTGGCTGCAGTGCTTCGACCTTTGAATTCCTGCAAGTCCTTGTTGCTCTCCAACAACCTACAAAACATCAATGTGGAAAATGGTGGCAAAAATGGGACCTTGTTTGGGCTTTTTCTATTTGTAAATAATGGTTTTGAATGCCACATTTTGGGATTTTTTTCCATTCCAAAATATGATTTTGAAAACCTGCCGATGTTGACACATTTTCCTAGTGACGAGATAGGCAACAATAGGTGAGTTAACATTCGTTCGTCAAGTCTTTTCATTAGTACGATTTTTCTGTTCGTCCATACTTTCTGTCGGGGTGTTTTGTCTAGTGAATGCAATGGGAGATGGGGGCTATGATATAACGTTACATACATAGGTGCATTTTACACTTTATCTTTTTCTGGATAACTAACCAAAAAATTAAATTACAAAAAAGAAATCCCATTTCCCCCAAACCAATCAATTTTTGGTTGTAAGAGAAATTCTTAATTCTCTCATAGATGAAAATTTGGGCATCATTAAATGTTTTAGCTCTCCATTTCTTACTTCAAGCGATTCTCAACATCCATATTTTGAAATTCTTGTTGTAGTCCTTTTATGGATTCATGTTTAAATTTATAAGTTGGCATGTTATAAGGGAAAAAGAATGTTAATTTTGTTTTTGTGGGATAGTTAGTTATGAAATACCAAAAGCCATTCGGCCTGTGCACTCAACACATGGTTAATCCATTTAGTAGAACATCGGGATGCATATATATTTTTAGCCTAGTTATCTTGTATAGAGACTGATAGGTCTGTGGAACTCAATCTCTGTGCAAATAAAATACCTCTTTTTAATCATTTCTCATATGCTTGACCGAAGTAACCTCATAGAAATTCTGGAAAAGTTAAATAACCTCTTCAACAAATCCAACTAACATTCTAACTTATCATATTTATTTCCTTCTATTTTCTCCTCATGTCTGACTATTTTGATTAGAGGTAAAAAATGGGTTTTGAAGGGGCTTGGAACCCTTTACAAAAAAAACAAGTTGATAAAAAAGAAAACAACACAACATCCACGAACCATCAGCTAGAAAACAACCACAAAGAAGGCACCCAGCTAACAGAAAAATAGGACCAAACACCAAAGAACAAGTTGAAAACCCATTATCTCCCCAAACAGGGGTTAAGGACCTAAACAATAGTAGATCCTTACCCAACAAATCTAACACCCTTAATCCTAGGGTGAAGCTCCCCAAAAGATTTGGGAAGCCCCCTCTTTCTACGCTGAACCAAGGTCCACAAAACCTTGGAGCAGAGAGGGTAGGATCCTCCTAGGCCACCAAAGCCGAACCAAAAGAAGGCACCTTTAGGAAGGAGACTGAAGAAACAGAGCAAGGAATATCCCTCGAGGGTCGAGCTAACAAATACAAAGTAGGCACAATCAAAGGAATATTTGAAGCAACAATAGGAGTGGAACGGTCAAGAGAAGCATGAGCTGAGGAGGGAGTCGAAAGAGGTGCAACCTCCCCCTCTCCTACCAGAGCAAACTCAAGATGGGTCTCATCCTCCTAAGAGGAACCATCACCACACGTCAAACCACCAACATGGGAATCAAAGATAGTCAAATGCTCCAAGAGAGCATCCTTCCACCAGGTAGTAGAGCCTCTATGACATGAAAGAGGACAACCAACAACCAAGTGACCTAAAGAAAAGCAACACCGACATCTAAAGGGAACACCCTCATAATCCAGTAGTTGCTTCCAAGGCCGGTCCCCAACCATTAGAACGTCTCCAAAAAGGGGTTTGGAGACATCAATGCCAACTAAAATATGGGCAACAACTCACTATTATGCGAGTCAAATTTTATATTTAATGTTTTGTCATCCACTCCTTTCATATCTTGTTGCTTAGCCATTTTAATTATTTAAAAAAAAAATGAGATATTAAAGCTATTAGTATAACAACAAGTTTCAAGTAGATCTAATAATAGTATTAGTAAAGAATTACATTTTATCTTAAGGATAATATTAATACCATCTTAAAAAGGATTTATATTTAAATAAAAATAATAATTAAATTAAATAATTGGATTTATTTATATAAATAGTCAAAATGGATAATTATTACATGGAAGTGAAAAGTGGTTTTGTAATTTCATAGTTGTTACTCGTATTAAATTTATTCTATGTAGTAAAGAAATGACATTAAATAATAGTGCATTACTAATTGCATGAAAGTAAATATATAAATTATTTTTCCAAAAAGATCCTTGCTAGTCAAAAAGGAAAAATTGTACTTTCATTTTGTATATTATCAGGGTGGGTGCAAAAAGATGGGGGGCCAAATTGTGGCCGAAATTTCAAAAAATATTTGATAGGCTATAACTCAAGCGCATTATAATGCGCTCGCTTTATGGTTTGGTGTGACCAAGCCAAATCAAGCTTATAATGTGCTCACCGTATAGCGTGAGCACATGATAATGTGCTTGTGGTATAACACGAGCACATTATAGGTTATTAAAACAAAATCATTTGTGTGTGACCGTGTTTTTTGCTACCCATGGCCAAAAACCTTGCTTTTGCGTGCTCGCATTCTGGAAGGAGATTTTTTTGCATTTTCTTCATCAATTTGTTGCAATTTCATCGCCAAGATGTTGAGACATCGACAGGGAGGTTGAATAAGTAAGGATTGTTTGTTTTTTGTTGTGAATTTGTTGGTAAATTGGTAATTTTAGGTTGTTTTTTATATTCATTTGTTTAATTTATAGGAAATGTTAATGATCCTGAAGACCCTCATGAAAACCCTCCTGAAAATCCTCAACAACCAAAACAATAATCTCCTCCACCAATTCCTCAACATCCTCCTGGCACTCAACAAAATTTAATGGGGGTAATTGAAAACAATAAAAATAGATTGAGTTAATCACAAGGTTGAACAATCCAGTAAGTTCATCCATGGAAAGAAGAACACTTGCAAGTTCACTTAAAGAAATATTAACACATGTAGATGCAATTGACAAAAAATTAAGTGGTTGGGAAAATAGGAGGTAGGTGGCTAGGAATTTTTACACAAATAAATCATCATATAAAGAAGTAAAAGATGAAAAAATTACAAAATATCATTTGTGCTCATTATTCACCGACCCACGTACAAATCAAAATATTGACCTTAATGCCAAGAGGTTTCCTATCTATTGGTACAACCACTAAGGGATTAGAATAATTTTTGGGATAGGTGGTACATGGTTTTTGACTACCCACCATGCAACAATTGCAAAGTCCCACAATATTTATTGAGGAAAATCTACTGTGAGTTCATCCTCAATAAAATCCCCAATTATTTTGATATGAATTTCAGAGGAGAGGTGGGGGGTTGAAACAAGATAGACCTAGTGCATGACTAGATCCTCAGCAATAAGCGAGATGAGCTTTCACTAGGCCGACTCATGAGCACGTCGTTATCCCTTCCATCACGAAAGAGAATGTTGAGGTAGACACTTTTCAATCTATCAACTCTTTGACCCAGAGTGTCATCCAACATGCTAGTCCAATAGTACAACGCCATCCAGGGGAGTCTTCGAGTGGTAGGCTTCCACCCCATTCATTTCAAGTTTGTGGGGTGAGTTGTACATATGACCCCACAGACACTCAGGAGGTTGCTACATAGGATACGTATGTAGCTATGAAGATGGCAAGGGTAGCTGACATTTTAAATACGGATTTTGGAATTGATACTCAGGTAAATGTTAGCATGTTCATTGAATTTAATTTATTAAATTTCATTTTTGAAATGCAAGATTAACTAATTTAGTTTTATGATTGTAATAAAATTTCAGGGTCACAGTGTTGATACTGGATACACCGGCCCTACACCTATTTATTAATCTATTGCATCTACCGCTAAGGTATGTAACTAGTAAACAATTATAAATTTATTACAAGTGAATAGCATTGCTATATGAATGGTATTATAATATCTAATTTTGGATGTTGAATAGACTAATATTTGAGGTTTCGTGGGAACACCTCCCATTGCTAGTGGAGTTAGACAACCCTACACACAAGTAATAGAATACAAAGTTTAACTAATAAATTGTACTCAATAGATTTGTGTAGTTTATATTCATATCATTGATTACATTGTATTGCACATCTTTCAAACTCAAAGCATTACTTCATATTCTATAACTAATAACTAGATGTTGACAAATTAAAAAAATTCAACTACAATATGGTTGTTTAGAAAGTCAACATAAGCAGTGATGAAATTACTTCACATTGCATAAGTAATAACTAGGAGTAGCTACCAATTGCATTTGCTTGTTATGGCATTCCATGAGACCACTTTTTACTAAGGAATCTTTTCAAATAGTTCACTTCCTTTTCTATGCTATGGATGCTTGGAAGAAATATATGAAAGAATAATAGTAAGCAATAGCATAGACAAGGCAATGAGTTGTTTGAATAAATGCCTCAAAGAAATGTGGTAGATCATGGTGATGGACATCACCATGAGACCCAATTTCTTTGAGGCATTTTTTCAAACAGCTCACTGCCTTTTCTATGCTACCACATTTTCCATACATGTCTACCAAAGCATTTTATCAAATGATTCACTTCCTTGCTGCTATGGCTAAAAGCTTAAAAAGAAGTGCTTTCCAACAAACTATGGATTCCTAGAAAAAAATATATCAAAGAATAATAGTAAGCAATAACATAGACAAGACAATGAGTAGTTTGAAAAAATGTCTCGAAGAAATGTGGTATCATGGTGATGGAATTCCATTCCATCACCATGAGACCACATTTCTTAGAGAAATTTTTTCAAATAGCTTGCCACCTTTTCTATGCTACCACATTTTCCATACATGTCTACCAAAGCATTTTATCAATCCACTCACTTTCTTGCTGCTATGGCTAAAATCCTAAAATAGTTGCTTTCCAACAAACTATGGATTCTTGGAAAAAATATATCAAAGCATAATAGTAAGCAATAACATAGATAAAGCAGAGATTAGTTTTAAAAAATGTCTCAAAGAAATGTGGTCTCATGATGATGGAATGCCATTCCATTACCATGAGACCACATTTCCTTGAGGCATTTTTTCAAACAGCTCACCACCTTTTCTATGCTACCAAATTTTCCATACACGTCTACCAAATCATTTAATCAATCTACTCACTTCCTTGCTGCTATGGCTAAAAGCCTAAATTAGGGGCTTTCGAACAAACTATGGATGCTTGGAAAAAATCTATCAAAGCATAATAGTAAGCAATATCATAGACAAGGTAGTGAGTAGTTTGAAAAAATTCATCGAAGAAATGTGGTCTCATGGTGATGGAATGGCAAAAATTCCTCAAAGAAATGTGGTCTCATGGTGATGGAATGCCATTCCATCACCATGAGACCACATTTCTTCGAGGAATTTTTTCAAACTACTCACTACCTTTTCTATGCTACCACATTTTCCATACATGTCTACCAAATAATTTTATCAAACTACTCAAACTTCCTTGTTGCTATGGCTAAAAGCCTTAAAAAAGTGCTTTCCAACAAACTATGGATGGTTGGAAAAAATCTGTCAAAGCATAATAGTAAGCAATAAAATAGACAAACTAGTGAGTAGTTTAAAAAAATGCCTCGAAGAAATGTGATCACATGGTGATGGAATGCCATTCCATCACCATAAGACCACATTTCTTTGAGGCATTTTTTCAAATAGCTCACCACCTTTTCTATCCTACCACATTTTCCATACATGTCTACCAAAACATTTTATCAAATTACTCACTTCCTTGATGCTATGGCTAAAAGCCTAAAATAGGTACTTTCCAACAAACTATGTATACTTGGAATCTATCAAATCATCATAGTAAGCAATATCATAGTCAAGGTAGATAGTAGTTTGAAAAAATGCCTAGAAGAAATGTGGTCTCATGGTGATGGAATACCATTCTATCACCATGATACCAAATTTATTTGAGGCATTTTTTCAAACAACTCATTGATTGAAGAATAGAAACCAAGCCTTTAGCCAAAGATCCCCTCCAAATTCTTTTCAAGGTTCACATCCTCATCCTAAATTTACCAATCCATGGAACCTTCTACCTTTTATTCCACTTTTTCATATCCCACCCCTCCCTCTTCATGTCATGATTTCCCTCCATCTCATAACCAAGACCACACTATACCATCCACCCCATCCCGACATAATATCATAGAGAAGGCAATGAATTGTTTGAAAAAATTCCTCAAATAAATGCAGTCTCATGGTGATGGAATTCCATAACACATTTGTTTGTAATGGAATTCCATCACCATGAGACCACATTTCTTTGAGGCATTTTTTCAAATAGTTCACTACCTTCTTTATGCTACCACAATTTTTGTACATGTCTACCAAATCATTTTATCAAGTGGTTCACTACCTTGTTGCTATGGATAAAATCCTAAAATAGGTGCTTTCAAACAAGTTATGGATATGGAAAATAGTGAGCATGATAGTCAGAAATATATAGTTTAATAAGTACTCAAAATTTTTCTCATTATCTCATACATTATAAGCCATGACATGCATCACTATTGTAGTTTCCATGATTGAATAATTTGTTGTTTTATTTTCAAATGTTGGAAGTGGATACACATTCACATGTTCATAAGGAAATGGAGCTTGGTGTTTCTTTTGCTATAGACTCCTTGATGCCTCTCACAGAGGTATGAGGAAAATTACTAAATTTTAATTTGCATTCGTTGTTATAATTGTTAGTTAGTGAAAAATAATACCTTTATTGATTTGTAGTTTAATTTCTCTTTGGATGGTTTCTATAGGGCTTCAACACACCACAACATGGACATGCAAATATTCCCCTCAAGGAGAGTGATCATCTAGAGTTAGTAAGTGATTGTTTTGTTAAATATATCATTTTTTATAATGTAATTTCTATATATTAATGTCTACTTTTTATTGTAATAGATAATGCTTGATCGAGAACTAAGCCTTAGGAGGAGTAGCAAGAGCACTCCTCAACCTTAGAGTAAATGAGTGACAGACTTATTGCCATCTTTCTGACCAAAAAAGGGCAAGAATTTGTTTCAAGAGCATGGAGAGTAATGACTTTTGATTCTAGATCCCTTTGTTGTATGCCTATATGGCATTTTTGTACATATTTTGTATTGGATATATTTGACATCGTATTCCTATATGACATTCTCATAAGCCTATATGGCTATTTTATATATATTTAATACTTATATTAACATATATTGATGTGTGCCTACATGGATATTTGGTTAATACAAATCTTTTTTATCGATGGTGTTCATATTTTCATTATAAATCCATGGTTCAATAAATATGAGTTACATGTATCAAGTGTATACTTTACAACTTACGTGCATACTTTGTAACTTACATGTATTCCAATGTATACTTTGTGACTTATGTGTTTTCATGTGCATACATTATATTCATGCATGTAATTTGTATTAATTTGTGTATACTATGTATTCATGTGTATACTTCAAGGCTTACATGTATTTGAGTACTTGTGATTCCCTTATTCACATGTATGCTTGAATTATTCTCGTGTATACTTATTAATTGGTTAGACCTAGAATTGATCATTGTTGTCCTTCATGGTTTGTCTTGAATATTTATTGATTGATGCTAAACAACTTTATTATTTGATGCAAAACAACTTCAATATTTCTAGGAATACTAGTAGAGTTACAAATTATAAAATTGTACAAATTGAAAAGAAAAGATTAACGTAAATAAATGCACTGATTATTAACTTGATAATTGATTAAGAATGAGTATAATATATATATCAAGAGATGAGCCTTCTAGAATGGAAACCACCAACTAGAAAATAGGCATGCAACTCCATGCAAGATTGTACAACTAAACAATCATTATTGTAAAAATATAACAACTAGAAAACTTATCTAAAGGAATATTTTAGGAAAAATATTCTACACTAACATTTTGATAATCAATGGCCTGTCTCCATGCTTTCTCCCCAACTGTCAACCAATTTTTTTCAAGAAACCCCTTTGATATTTCTATGTCCATTAGATCAATGGATATAAATCTAACCAAAGCATTCCCAATACTTTGAAAGCAATAATCCACCCAAAATTGCAATGAGAGATAAGGAAAATGAACCCACATAGGCATAACTAAATAAAGAATAGTTCATCATTCACAACTTTGTGAAACCATTGCCAAAATTAGAAGATCTTAAAGACAACGAAGAATTATGATCTATATAATATAGAATTAGTACCCACTTTGATGACTACAAAATTTTCAACCATAGGCTTATCATGCTTTTTCAAATTTGGTAAGAAGGCTTATTTAAGATCCTCGAGCAATGTATTTCCTAATGCTCCCTTGTTCTTACATATATCAGTTCAGTTTAATTCAAAGAGTTCCATCAAATGCTTTATCTAAAAGCAAAAAACATGTTTTCAATTGGTATTCCACGAGATGTTTCATAAAAATATTCTAGTATATTTAATATTTTGATTGGAACAACTCAATTAAGCAAATGATACATTATCTTCACAACACTTGCAAAACATAATATTCATAGTAGATGATGAGTAGTTCACTTCTTGACACATTATCATACAAACATTTATCTTGAATAGTCTTTAAACATTTTCACAACATAATCCTCATAGTACAAAATGAATTGTTATGTTCTTGATCCATCACCATATAAACACATCAAAAGATGTATATGTCAACCTTTTGCAATATTATTTCTTTTATAGGAAATGGACTTAAGAGAAAGCTTTATAATTTATAATACAAATAAGAAATGGACTTGGGTGAAAACTGTATTTATCACACCAAATAATAAATGTACGTTAGAGAATCACTTGTTTCTCTTAGACTCCAATTTTCAAGCATAGAAAATCATTTCAAATGAAAATGACAAAATGCTTCACAACCAAAGTTGTTAATTGAGGAAAAAATAAAATGTTTCCAAGTTCCACCATTATACGCATTTTCAATTGGTTGTATATTTTTGTAAGGGAAAGGAGGATAATTAAAAAATGTCTTGCACTTGCTAGAATTGAGGATGATCATATGCTTTTTGTGTGGAAAACTTAGACTTCTCAATTGTCATGTGAATGTTTATCTTTTTGATTTTTTTGCATGCCATCATAAGGGATTGAGCCGGTTGAACATATCTCAAAATGATTCAGTGTGTTTGGGTGTGAAAGAGGACCATTACTAGCATAAAAGTACCTATCCAAACACATTGGAATAGTTTTTTTGGTCACACGAGTTGCAGAATGAAAGTTGCACCACTTTGCAACTTTACATTGCTTGCATTTGACACTTTTTCGATCAATTGAAAAGTCATCACCACGGGAAAAATAATCTGAGATAACAAAAAATTGAGAGAGGTTATTGTAGAGGGACCCAACGAAATCCCAAAGGATTAGACAGAGAGTTCATATGCATCATGATTTCTAAGTAATATCCTGCCAAAGATTGCAACTATTTTGCACTTTGGACCCTTAAGGGATTGAGTTAATTGAATGTAGATTAGAGTGATTTTTCATGTTTGGGTGGGAAAGAGGACCATTCCTAGTGTAAACGTACCCATTCGGATGCATTGGAATAATTTTTTTGGTCACACGAGTTGTAGAACGAAAGTTGCACCACTTTACAACTTTACACTGCTTGCATTTGACACTTTTTTCATCATGTGAAAACTGGAGACCACGGGAAAATGACTCAGAGATAACAGAAACTGAGAGAGGTTATTGTAGAGGGGCCCAATGTAGTCCTGTAGAATTAGATGAGTTTGTAAGCATCATGGTTTTCAAGTAATAGCCCGTCAAAGATTACAACCATTTTGCACTTTGGACCCTTAAGGGATCAAGCCAGTTGAACGTAGCTTGAAGTGATTCAATGTGTTTGGGTGTGAAAGAGGTCCACTCCTAGTGTAAAAATACCCATTTAGATGCATTGGAACAATTCATTTGGTCACACGAGTTGCAAAACGAAAGTTGCACCACTTTGCAACTTTACATCGCTTGTAATTGACACTTTTTCCATCAAGTGAAAATTGGACACCACAGGAAAATGACTCCAAGATAAAAAAAATTGAGAGATTTTATTATAGAGGGGCCCAACATAATGTCATAGGTTTAGACAAAGAGTTCGTAAGCATCATAGTTTTTGAGTAATAGTTTATCAAAGATTGCAACCATTTTGCAATTTGGACCCTTAAGGGATCGAGCTTGTTGAATGTAGCTCGGAGTGATTCAACATGTTTGGGTGTGAAAGAGGACCATTCCTAGCATAAAATTGCCCATATAGATGTGTTGGAATATGGTTAGTTTGGTGCACAAAGGTTACCAAAATGAAAGTTGCACCATGCAGCTTTACTTTATGCATTGTTACTTTTTCCATCAAGTGGCCCGGACACCATGGAGAAATGACTCCAAATAACAAAGGCTGAGAGAGGTTATTGTAGAGGGGTCCAATGCAATCTCGTAGGATCAGAAAGAGAGTTCATAAGTGTCACGGTTTTCGAGTAATAGCCTGTCAAATATTTCAACCATTTTGCCCTTTGGACCCTTAAGGGATTGAACTGGTTGAACATAGCTCAAAGTGATTTGGAATGTTTGGGTGTGAAAGAGGACCATGCCTAGTGTAAACATACCCATTTAGATG
>VDFB02271358.1:1230774199-1230805214 GCA_007258455.2 Sequoia sempervirens | reverse complement strand
TCTCTCCCACCCCCTCTCCCTCTCTTAGGTATCTCTCTCACTACCTCTCTACCTCTCAAGTCTCTCCCTCCCACCCTACCTAGACAACTCTCTCTCTCTTACATGTATACATACATACATACATACATTGATACATACATACATATACATGCACTGATACATACATACAGGTGTACATACATACATACAAGCATACATACATACAAATATATATACATACATTTAATAGACTAGCGTTTAACATAAAGTGGTACATAACACGAGCATGTTATAACACACTCAGGTTATGGGTCTATGCAAGATCATGGGGGCCCAAAAAGTGGCAATGTGAAAAAAAGGCATTTGTAACATGTCCAAAAATGCGAAATTCACGCCTTTGACTTTTTGCAAGCCAAAGTACAATATCTGTTAGCAACGGATATACATTTCAAAACGGATATCCATTTTGTTTAAGCCAATCTTTATAATTGTGTCGGGTCTGACCCTGACCAATTATTTTATTTTATATATTATAATATTTTTTTAATACATAAAATCATATATGCAATAAATTAAAAAACATTATACTAATGTTTATTAATTTAATATTATATCATAATATATTTAATATATTATAATATAATTCATATAATATGTATTATATTATATAATAATATAATATATATTATTTATTATATTTTCATATTATTCATTTGAGAAAAACCGCTGACTATAAATTAAAATAATATAAAACAAAAAATGGATATCCATTCTCCAACAAATATCCATTTTTTGTGTTATAATAAAAAAAAACTTGAGAGGTAATATAATATTATATTATATTATATTATATTATATTATATTATATTATAATATTATATTATATTATATTATATTATATTATATTAAAGGACAAGCAAAATGTCGCAATTTGGCGCATTGGAGCGAAATTTTGTAGGAGTCTCAAATCGTTAGGAAGCAAGCAGATAGGTTAGATGATGGTGGGGTGACGAGCCTGAGGAAAGGATCCCAGGGAGAGAACGAGTAGAGGCAATAAAGGAGGAGATAAACCATACCCCACAATGGGTCTTCTCGAATGGAAGGTGGATCGACAAATGGGACCCAAGGATCCAGAAATGGGAGGAAGAGCAAGAAAGAAATTGACACAAAGACATGGGGAAAGATGGATACCTCGGTGGCATACATGAAGGAAGATGGGGTAAACAAAATCCCTGCGAATGGAACCAAAAGGAAAATGAAAACTATGGCAATTTCAGGAGTGGGCAGTTAAGGAAAAATAAAAACCTTAGAGCTCTAGCGGCGAGGAAATGGAAAGTCAAAGAGAATAGGAGAACCAGTCAAAGTGACAGTCCTAGGAAGGAAGAATCTTGGCAAAAAGGAAGCAATGATAGCAATAAGCCGAGCTTCCAAGGAAATTGCTTGCGAGGAAAAAATATGTGTTTGGATCGATCCTCTCAATTTGGAGCCCACTGGAATAGGAGGAGACCTCCAAGAAGACCTAACCATTATAATCCTTAGCACAACTAGAGGAATAGAGGGAAGAACAGAGGGAAGAGAGGAGGAGAAAGAGGAATGGAAGCAAGCACTAAGCCATGGGGTAGCAAGCTCTTCCTAATGCCATAGGAAATCATCAAAGGAAGAGTGGAGAGATTGTGAGATCAACCCCTCTTTGCGAAATGTTGTGGACCAGGAGATATGAAAGAAGAAATTATCATGAGCTGGTAGTAGCAAGACTTCAAAGACCAGGTAAGCATAAAACCTCTCTCCAGTTCCTTTTACCTGATAAAATGCATAGACTAGGTGTTGAAACAACAAATACCATATGGTAAACCCCTTTTTTTCGAACGTTAAAACTTCCATTGTAAAAATTGAGAACCCAATTTTGACCCATGGCATTACAAAATCAAAAAAATCCCAACATGGATAAAACTAATAGACCTACCATCAAAATACTGGAGTGTGGAGGCCATGACCAAAATTGGGGATACTCTAGGGGTCTTCCTAGGAAAATATGAAGATTTTGTAAATGGTAAGAAAGGTGCAGAGGCAAATATTTGGGTAGAAATAGAGGAAGGAGTAGGGGTATATAAAAGGTTGGAGATCCTATCATAATTTGGTATTTAGATTCAAAAGGTAGTAAGAAGTGAAGGCAATAAGATAGGGAAGTGTCTTTTGTAACACCAAGAAAGTGCAGAAAGAAAAGTTCAAAAGCAAGCGTGCAATGTGAATCTAAATGCAATCTAATGCTAAGCAACAAAGAACAAAGGAAAGTAAAAAAATGTATATAAAACTTGAACAATCTCACCAAATTTGTACGTATTTCCATGATTCATCTCGATTTCCCTTCTCCAATTTGCTGTTGTAGTATAATTGTCCTCAGATTTTCAAAAGTTCGTGCAAGTATAGCCTATGATAATGATTTAGGAAAACATCGAAGATTCAAGATAGGTGCTCCAAAAAGTCATAAGATTTCGAAAGAGATTGGAATGAAGAATGACAAATCAATTTATAGAAAATTGATTATTCAAATGACAGGCCAGGATCGAAAGATCAACGAACGGTTGAGATCGACTAATTAGTCATGCATTCTAATAACAGTTAGTAATGACATGAGTGGTATAAATTAGAAATAGAATTAAAGATTAAATAAATAATTTAATCTTCTAGTTTGGTATTCGAAAATAGAAGAATTATATTTGCATGACAAAGATGAAGATGGATTAAACAACTCTTGTTCGAATACACGCAAAAGGTTTAATTAATTAAATAGTAATATTTAATTAATCCACATGTACATGCAAATGAGTTAGAACTGGATGATCGAATGATTTGACGAAAAGATTACTCAAGAACGCCACTCAAACATTAAATCAAGAGTTAACTGACCAATTAAAATAGATGTCGAGTCAAGTCAAAGTGAATACTTAGATAACTCACACAATTATCTAAATATAGAGGAATGTGTTAAAATAGAATTCATGAATTAAATAATTCATTTAATTCAAGATTTGATATTTGAAGAATAATTAAATAAATAAGATTTATTTAATTAAGTGATGAAGGGATTTAAATGAATAATTAAATAAATAAAGAATTTATTTAATTATAGTTGAAGTATGATAAAGAGTAAATTAAATAAGAATTTATTTAATTTGACAAGAAGGATAAGGTTAATTAGTAACATAATTAAATAAAAAGCATTTATTTAATTAATCAGATAGAATAAAGAAAAATGTGAATTAATCAAATAATTAAGATTATTTAATTAATAGAAGAATTAACAAACTATAGAGAATAATTAAATAATTGGCATTATTTAATCATGACCATGAAGAATACGAATTATCAAGAATATTGAAGTCGCAGGCTTAAACCAGATTTCGGTGTCTACATTTGCCCCTCTTTGATACAATGTCATTTCGGCGTTGTGTCAAAGAAAATCGATAAGAAATATGCCCCAGTAATGCCCCAGTGTAAAACAGGTGAAGGTATGCCCCCTCAAGAAAATTGACAAATTTGCAAAAAAGTTCAGAAAAATTTGGAAATGATCCCGATTAGTCCATTGGATAGCTAGAAATGCAGTGGAGTTGACGGAATTGAGTTTGGAAATAGTACGGATGGGTACGGGTCGATGGAAGTTGAAATTTGACGTGGCTAGTAGAAAAGAATGACACCAAAACCCTAGGTCTATATAGAAATCGGGGTAAAAACCAATTCATTTTCACCCACCCAACCTTAGAATTGAGATTTTTCTCTGCACCCACAATGACGATGTCTCATGTTCCGAACACCCACCACCGTACATATAGGATCCGGACCTTCAGGAAGCCAATCGACGCGGACCCCCTAGTATGTACTTCAAATGTGACTTTGAAAATTTTTAATTTATGTGTGTTTTTAGGCATTTAATTTGAATTTTTAGTATGTGTCATTTTATTAAAACGCCGCATGTGAATGCACAAATGACGCATTTGCATTTAAGTTCACCGCATATGTTTATTTTTCACCACATGTGCATTTTATTTGACGCATGTGCATTTAATTTGACACATTTGATTTTTATGCACCACATATGTAAAATAACGATGCAAGTGCTAAAGAATGACACATTTGCAAAACAACAATGCATTTGAATAGCAGTTAATGTAGTCATTTTGCACTAGGATAGATGTTTTATGCTAACATGAGGCATGTATAATGCCATTGCAGGTCGTGTTGGAGAGTGTATACACGCGAGAGTCGAGACCGATGACTTTTCGATTCAAAGACAGCTTGTGGAGTGCAGAGCGATGGTTTCTATGGCACTTAGGTCTACTACATGTTATAGGCATGCCCTAGATTCGGGCGAATCGGGGTTTACTTACAACATTGTGTGAGCGGTGGCACTCAGAGACATCATCCTTTCACCTGCCTACTAGAGAGGCTACAGTTACATTGGAGGATGTGTACAGGATCCTCAGACTTCCGATCAGAGGCACACAGGTGAGCTATGATACCCAGAGGGGTATTTCTGAGATGTGTCAATATTACCCACATACAGACATCAGATAGCTAGGGTTTGACCATTATGAGATTAGGTGGTGTGTGTTAGTGTAAAGGTATAGGCATTTGGACTGTCTATTATGCACACTGATAGGTGGGATAGTACTTCCTGACCATCGAGGTCATGGTTTTCTCGTGGGGTGGGGGAAGATGCTAGTAGGGATGTTAGAGAGATGTGAGGTATATGCATGGCGTCCTTGTCTCCTTGGTATGTTGTACTTTCACTTACATGATATTGCCTACTGAGAGGCATAGTCCATGAGTTGTGGTACTACGCTCCTGATGGTATGGGCATAGGAACACATTGTGATTTTTCGGCCACCAGTGACAGTAGATGTACCACACGAAGCCCCTTACACCTTCCGTTATGTGGGGGAAAACACTCAGCACCACATAGGAGACACAGGATATTTCAGGCATGCCATAGATACTATGGTGCAGTTTACATGGAGACCATACCTGGGATGTGCAAATTGGTCCGATGAGGATGAGCACTTGCCTTTTTGCTGACAGACATAGTACTTGATTGGGTGGACAGTGTCACATTTCCACATCATAGAGCGTCAGTTGCCAGATCGTGTCCTGTGGTATTTTGGAGAGATACAAGATGTGTCGAGAGGACGGGTTGAGTTCACGATGTCATCGCGAGAGGTCCCCCTGTGGGGTCCAGAGATTCCTATGGCCACAGCTGAGGTAGACATTGATGCATTACAAGTAGTTCCCTAGGGGTGGAGAGATGGTCCAATAGACCCAAGTATGACAGAGGAGTATGATCAGTGGTGGCCTGTGCATAGGTTGATTCCTTTGATAGATCTAGATCAGCCAGCGTCGGTAGAGCGGCGAGGGACAGGAGCACGAGGCAGGTGTGGCAGAGGTAGAGGTAAGGGAGGTAGAGGAGGTCGGGATGATGATGGAGATGATGGTAGAGGTGGTCAACGAGGTGGTAGGAGAGGGAGATGTGGACGGAGGGGACGAGGGCCACCACTGTCACCGATTCGAGAGGAGAGATGGGGAGAGGAGGATGTGGCCATGCTGGACATTGGCAGAGGTGGGGAGGAGGTTCATGCAGAGATTGGCAGAGAGGAGGAGCATCTCGGAGAGGAGGCCATTCTAGAGGTTCCTGCAAAGGAGGAGGCAGAGCGAGAGGAGGCAGAGATCGATGCCCTAGGCTTGCTGGGTGCCTATTAGGAGGATGATGAGGAGGATGATGATCATGAGAGAGAGATTCGGGACCAAATTTTGGAGGAGTTGGATGAGGAGGAGGATGGGGTACCAAGGGTTAGGTAGGATGATATAGGGGTAGTTGATCCCGATTCAACTACATTACGTGCTCAGGTTGCATCCTTGGAGGAGTAGATGAGAGTCCTGATGTCTGAGAGGGATGTGTTATAGATGGAGAGGGACAGAGCTGTCATGGACAGGGATTAGGCCATAGCTCGAAGATAGGAGACTGATCAAAGATTTACAAAGCTTAGAGCTTTATGTACTGGACCATCAGTTGGCTTTTCCAAAGAGCTAGTCAGAGCCGGGGAGAGAGAGACTTATTACCATGATTTATATGAGGCAGAGGTTCCTCCAGAGATATGGGCTCCCAGCTTCTCGCAGGCATGTAGCAGTAGGTCACAGACTAGGACCCATACTAGGACAGTTAGCACAGAGGGTGTGGAGCAGCCACGCAGAGTAGGTCCATATGATAGGCCTCACTCAGCTCATAGGTCATTAGGTTCTTGACATCATTCATCTGCACACTCCAGCCATGATAGTAGTGGCAGCTCTAGATAGGGATACTTCTTGATATGTATTGAGACATTGTATTATGATTGTATAGCCTGCGGGCTTCCTTGTTTATTGATACATTATGACATTGTGATGTGACACTGTTGAGCGATATATATATATGATTTTGGTGGTGATTCTCATGATATGCATTTCTATTTATTGATTATGTAGTCATTTATTTATACATGTGATGTTTATTTGATATTCCTATGTGATGGATGATCATATCTATTTTATGTTGTTTTTATGCAGCTAATGATATAATGTTGATTCTATGTGATGTTGATTCTATATGATGTATAGAAATTATAGTTATGAGAGGCAATATGATGTTACATGTACAATGCATGCTACATGTGATGCTATATAAATGTAATGTGATGCATGTATTTACATTTGTTATGTACATGGAATGCTTATGATATGTTTTGTATGATAATGAAAGTCTAGTATGCCATTGTTCTAAATATGATAAATTCCTATATGTATGTATTTTTCTAACATGTATGTGTATGCAAGATGATTTATATTGTTGTGTGTCACAGGACTCCGTCATAATGCAAGAAAGAAGAACTATTAGTGCGGAAAGAAAGATTGAGAAATAATAAAAGAAATGAGATGGATGTTAGTATTAGCAATCTTCGATGTTTTGCTGTATCACAAAAGGTATTGCACTTTATCATCATTGGGCAGGACTAATACAAATGGAGAAAGACACCATGATATGACATAAATCAAGGTGTGCAAGGTCATCCACTTGCTAGCAATAGACAGTCGCAGACAAGGATTTTCATTAACTCATACTAAGGGCACAAGTTGCCCCAGTCTTTTGTCAAGACAAACCACAAACAGCAAACAAAGTAAAAGACGGGTCATGGGATGTCATTGCTCCCCTAAATCCTTTATGGGACATCCTTGAGGAAACTAGTAACATGACTCAAAATCCAATCTAAAAAGATAGGTGATAGACAACAGTCAAAGAAAATAGAATTCTGATACATCATTGCTTCTCTAAATCTCTCATGGGACATCCTTGAGAAAGCTAGTAACATAATTCCCATCATCAAGTAAAATAAAATGATAAGATAAATAAGCCATAAAGTCAAAAAGCCAATAAAATATTTGCCAAAACTTGATTTGTTTGTTTGATTTGTTTTGATTGATAGAAGGATTGATTGATAGAGCCTAATTTTAGAAGATACACATACTGGATTATACTATGAGTCTAGTTTCGATGTTATGACTATCTGTATAAGGCATTACAAAGCCTAGTTTCGGAAAGACATGTATCATATAAGATGTTTGAGTCAGATGTTGTTGATGTGATAACCTGTGTAAGGCTATGTTTGATTGTTTGACAATGTTGATTATGTAGGAAGGACTCATCCTATTTAAGACATAGATTGTGGTGTTGATAGCTGTATTCAGGAAGGACTCATCCTGAATAAGATATCGAATGGTTGTTGTGATGATGTCTATTTCCAAGAAGGACACATCCTGTAGCAGACATTTGTTGATCCATTTTGATTGTGTCCTTGGCAATTTGTCCGATTTGACTTAGAGACATTACTAACTTGTTCACTAGATTGATGCATGACTTGATATGATGTGTTGACAATTGACTGTGTGTGACGAAAAACCCTAAAGGACTGACCTAGTGTGGCCTTAGGGGCTCATCGATTGATGGCCTTTCCTACGTTATACATGCAAAGACCTCGTAGTTCGGCTTGACTTTAGCTAACAAGACTAACTACAAATAGAAGACATGTGTGAAAGTGAATGTGACGAACCCTAATGGACTGACCTAGTGCGGCCTCAGGGGCTCATTACTTGATGGCCTTGCCTACGTTATACACACAGAGACCTCGTAGTTTGACATGACCAGTGACCTTGTCATATAGACATATGAATTGAAGCATGATTTTATACAGACAAACCTAAACGAACTGACCTAATGCCTCAGGGGCACATCGGCGAATGGCCTTGCCTACATCCAGTCATAGAGGAAACGTAGTTCGACAAATAACAAAGACAGACAAGTATGACTAACTCTAACTCCGTTTTTGGATTTTCAAAATGTTTTGATTTTTTGTCTTTTTGAAGTTTTTTGATGTTTTTGTGTTTTCTCAGGTCATTTTGTGATGTTTGTGTATTTTTCTATGGTTTTACGTCTTCAACATAGCCAATGGAAGAATCAATATGACACACGTCAAGTGTTTACCCCTAGTCGAGTATAAGACCAATTGATTATGAATAGGGTAAAATGGGGGATATGAAATTCATTCAATGTCAATTGTTCCAGGTTATGGGAAAGACTACCACTTATTATGAATGGTATATACAAGCGATGGATACGAAAGATAAGGGATATGTACAGGGATAGGTAGTATGTACAGGGATAAGGACTATGTACAGGGTAGCGGACTACTTACAAGGATAAGGACTATGTACAGGGTAGGTAGTATGTACAAGGATAAGGACTATGTATAGGGTAGTCGACTATGTACAGGGATAGGTAGTATGAATAATAGTAGATGAAGGAGCAGAGTTAATTACACATGGTGCCTATCTTCCAGGTTTTCACCATGGTACCTATCCAAAGCACCACCGAAGTGTTTTTCACTATTGGATGAATTATTTGTCTTTACTATTTTCTGGATTATATAATTTTATTTTTTTGGTGTTACCAAGATGCCTATTTGCCAGATTTTCATCTTGGTAACGATTTTTGTGATTTTCTAATTTTTTTGTATTTTTGCTAATTAAGACAAGGCTCTCAGAAGCTATGCATAGAACTTCTTCAAATGCAAAATATTTATTGGTGAGGACAATGGTTCCCCTTCAAGAGTAGAGATTTGGTACACTCCTGATCCGAAAGCTTCTGTAACAATATAAGGTCCTAACCGGTTTGGTTCGAACTTTCCTGGTTTGTCTCTTTCTGCTTGATTCTTTGGCTTCTCCATTAAAACCAGGTCACCAATGTCAAAGTTTCTATTCAAGACCTTCCTGTTATAGCTATGACGAAGGTGATTCTGATATGCTTGGAGATGGTCTAGTGACTTTTGTCTTTGCTCATCCAGGAATTTTAGCTCATGGAATCTCGATACTCGGTACTCTTCATCATTAATGTGACCTTTCAAGGATACCCTTAGGGAAGGAATCTCAACCTCAATAGGAAGAATAGCTTTAGAACCAAATACTAGTGAATAGGGAGTGGCACCAGTGGGAGTACAGATACTTGTCCGATAAGCCCATAAGGTGAGATTAAGTTGTAAATGCCAGTCCTAGCCAACATCATTGATAGTCTTCTTGAGGATTCTAATGATGGTTTTATTATATGCCTCTACTTGGCTGTTACCTTGTGGGTAGTATGGAGTGGAAAAGTGATGTTGAATATGAAATTCATCACATAGATGGCAGAATTCTTGATTCTTAAAGGGGCGGCCATTATCGGTAATTATAGATTGAGGGACACCATATCGACAGATGATATAATTCAAGATAAATTTTGAAATCTGTGTGTCGGTAATGTATGTCATAGGAATGGATTCAATCCACTTCTTAAAATAATTAGTGGTAGTGATAATGAATTTGTGTCCATTAGATGAGGCGGGGTGGATCTTACCTATGAGGTTGAGTCCCCATTGGCCAAAGGGCCATGGTGACGTTATAGGACAGAGCTCCTGTGTTGGGGCATGTATCAAGTCTCCATGAACTTAGCATTGGTGGAATTTCATTACAAATACATATGAGTCTTTTTCCATAGTAGGCCAGTAATAACCTAGTCTCATAATCTTTTTGGCTAAGGTAGGACCACTAGAATGGGAACCACATATACCCTCATGCACCCCATCCAAGGTTGCTTGTGCTTCAATAGAATCAAGACATCTCAGTAGGGTATTATCTAAGGTGCGTCTATATAGGGTGTCTCCAATGATGGTGTATTTGGTTGACTTGTGGAGGAATATCCTACGTTGGTTATTTGATAGGCTAGTGGGTATGACTTCGGCATGAAGGTAGTCATATATTTCTTTGTACCACGGGGAATCGGGACCAACAATGTTACACACCATTTTAGAATCTGGGATATCGTAGGCTGGGACCAAAAGTTGTTCTACCAAGAACTCAAATTTAGGCACATTGTTAGGAATGTCGAGAAGTGATGCAATTGTAGCCATAGCGTCTACTACCCTATTTAAAACATGAGGTATCTGATGAAATTCAACCTTGTCAAAGTACTCTTTAAAGCTATCAGCCATTCATTTGTAGGGAGCAAGTTTCTCATCCTTAGTCTCATAATCATCATTTACCTGTCTGATTACTAGTTGAGAATCACCATATACTTGTAGATTCTTAATTTTCCACTTGACTGCCATGCATAACCCTGTCACTAGAGCTTCATACTCTACTATGTTGTTAGTACATGGAAATGCAATCCTGAATGACTTAGGGATGGAATCACCCTGTGGTGTGAGAAACAGTATACTAGCCCCTGAGCCATGATTTGTATGTGAGCCATCAAAGTACAATTTCCATGTTATGTTTGTGTCAATTGTAAATATAAACTCATCAAGAAAGTCTACAACTAATGGGTGATCTAATTGTATTGGTGCATCATCTAACTAATCAACAATGACATGTCCTTTGATAGCCTTTCTTTCTACATATTGGATATCATACTCACTAAGTATCATAACCCATTTAGCCAGTCGCCCTGTTAATGCTGCCTTGATGAGAAGATATTTCAAAGGGTCTATTTTAGCAATCAACATTGTTTGGTGGTTAAGCATATAGTGCCTTAGTTTTTGGGTAGCAAATACTACTGCAAGATAGGCATGTTCAATGGTACTATAGTTGAACTCATAACCTACCAAAGTCCGAATGATATAATAGACTTCCCTTTCATGACGTTCGTCATTCTGTGCAAGCAATGCTCTGAGTGATGAATGGGTTGTTGTAATATAAAGAATTAATGGTCTTCCTTCAACAAGTGGCATTAAGACTGGTGGTGTGAGTAAATATTCCTTAATCAGTTGAAAAGCCTCTCCACATCTAGTTGTCCATGCAAAGGGTACTTCTTTCTTAAGTAGATGTTGAAAAGGATGTGTCTTATCTGCTAACTGCACTATAAATCTTTTGATGGATTGCAGTCTTCCTTGTAGTGTCCTTAGTTGACTGAGATTAGTGGGTGGAGGCATGTCTATGATTGTTGTTACCTTTGCTGGATCCACTTCAATGCCTCGTCTGGAAATGATATAGCCTAACAGCTTTCTTGACTTCACTCCAAACACACACTTCTTGGGATTGACTCTCACCTTATACTTCTCCAGCCTTTGTAATATCTTATCTAAAACCTATAAATTATTTTCCCTTGTCTTGGATTTAACAATAAGGTCATCGACATAATCCTCCATAAGAGTGTGTACTAGATCATGAAAGATAGTGGTCATGGCACGTTGATAAGTTGCTCCAACATTTTTTAGTCCAAAGGGGCATAACGTTGGAGCAATACGTACCCAAAGGACAAGTGAAAGTTGTCTTAGGTTGGTCTTCAGTTGCAATTCTAATCCGGTTATATCCTAAAAATCCATCCATAAGAGACATCTCATATCCCGTTGTCATGTCAACTATCATGTCTATGTTAGGTAAAGGGAAGTCATCCTTAGGAAAATCCTTGTTGATATCTATAAATTCAGTGCAGATGCGGATGCCCCCAATTGGTTTAGTGATAGGTACAAGATTGGAGATCCAATTGGCATAGTCGATTGATCTTATAAAACCAACGCCTAACAATTTCTTAAGTTCTTCCTTGACTAGTAAAGCAATCTGTGGATGCATTTTTCTCAATTTTTGTTTCACTAGTTTGGCACCTGGTTGTAAGGGAAAGTGATGTAGAACAAGTTCAGGATCCAAACCAGGCATGTCTACATATGACCAAGCAAAATTTATTTGTCTCTGTGCAAAGAAGTTGTGGAACTCTGGCTGCTCTTTTGTTGTCAATGACATTGCAAAATAAACCAATCATGGATTCTCTTTTGTGCCTATGTTGACTTCTACCGATTCTTCAACGAGCACAGGTGACTTTCCTATGCAATGGGGAGAATGTTCAAACCTCCATCCTTAGGTGCCTCAGAGAGGTTTTCACCTTCGGATGCGTCCTTTCTTTTTTCTTTTTCACTGTCTAAAGGTGCCTTTCAGTTTTCACCTAGAGACTCGTCCTTTTTATCTTGTTTATTCTTTTTCTCATTTTTCTCATTTTTGCAACTAGAGGGTTGAACAGATTCCCCAAAATATGCTTTTTTGTCCAAGTCAATGGTAAAACCAGCCTTGTGATCACCGTTAGGTATGCCTTCTCGCAATCCCAGGAACTCAACAATTGCTTCGTCGTTCTCAAAAATGTCTAAGATGGGTGTGTCTTGTTGGTCCCAATCAATGAGTTGGGGATAAACTAAGGGCATGTCCTCGTCGGAGTTATCAAATTTTAATGGGGTCAAGGTAAGGATTGAGTTATTCATATGGTCACAAAAGTCTTGTACTAAGTCATGTTTGCTCTTAGGTTTGGGTCTAGGTGGATTGATAGGTGGGCCTAATGCCAAGGTTTGATTATTTGACACAGATGTATCAGGTTGCCAAGAGGTAGGATCAAGTGATTCCCAATAGTAGTGTTTCAACCACTCCTCCTTTGTCATTTTCTTTGGTGGATACAAATTCAATGGATTTGGTGAGGATCTTAACATTAAGTCAAGTTCTCCAAATAACTTGTCAAGGTCCATGGAAGAGGTAGAGGATAGGGAATCCCACTCATAATCGTTAGAGTCGAGGGAGTCACAGTGATATTGGTCCAATGGTTCGGGAGATGTCTTAATATCTTCTAAAGCACTTACTTCCTCAATTAAGGGTGATGGGGTACTAGGAACACCAATCTGAATCGATTGAAACCCTAGCCCCACGCCTTTTGGCCACTAAGAAACAAATATTGGTTCAATCCTCCCATTTTGGTTTAAGCCTAAACCACTTTGACCATCATATCCCTTGCTCTACATGATTGTAAAACCCTTTCCATATAGATCTGTAGGAATGTGAGCAAGTGAGAGAGGTTCTTCATCATCTTCTCTATACAACCAGGAAGTGACATCTTCTATATTTACAGCCTCTTTGCTTAATTGTCCCCATCTAATGAAAAAAGTTGTAGGAGGAACATGTATAGTGACCCTAGACTATCCCCTATCTGATGTAGGTAAACCGTATGACTTAGGAAGAATCAAATGGCTAACACAATAAGATGTCGTCATGTAATACTCACCACAACCCTTGTCTTGGATCTCAACCCTAGGAGTGGTAGGAATTGAGGGTGAAATAGATATTCGAGTGAGTGTGGATGGATCAACATAGGAAGATGGATTAGATGATGAAGCCTCTTGGTTTACTGGCACTTGGTGTTGGGGGATCTCTTTTAGATTGGTACAATATTGGAATGGGTCCGGGTCACGATCTATGGTTATTTTAGTGTCATTGTAAGGGAATTTAAGACACTGATGATACATGGAAGGGACTTCCTTCATGGCATGAATCCATGGTCTACCTAGCAGAAGGTTATAAGGAAGGGTGAGATCCAAGACCTGGAACTTTGTCTCCATTACTGCAGGACCAATTTTGATAGGAAGTGTTACCACCCCCTTTGATTTTCGTTCCTCATCATCATAAGCCTTAATGACAATACTCTTGGTTGTGTCCACGCATGCTTCTGAGAAACCTAATGCCTTAACTAGTTTTAAAGTGCACAAATTTAACCCTGCTCCTCCGTCTACCAAAACTCATCTAACTTTGGTATCATCAACAAGGACTTCTAGATGTAAAGGATCGTTATGGTTCATCTTTTCAGTTGCATAGTCTTGTTCAGAAAATGTGGCATGGTGATTATTGGTCAAGTAGCCCACCATTTCTTGGAAACGATTGACATCAAGGTCATTAGGGACCATGGTGTTCTGTAAAGCCTTATCAAGAATAGATCGATGCTTAGGGGAAATACGCAACAGTTCCAAGATTGAGATTTGGGCTAGGGTCTTCCCCAACTGGTCAAGTAGGTTATATTGTAACTTGGAAGGCTGTGGTGTTAGCTACGATGGAGGGACTTGGATAGTTATCTTAGTACGACGAGTATTGACCACGCACTCGGGATTTGTATTGATAGTAATGGTATTGATATTCTCATCAGCAGCACGAAGGTGATGAATGATTTTTCCACCATTATAATCATGCTTGATACTCGCATAGTTGGCTGACATATTGGTCTTAGTACTCGAACTGGGAACAGTTCCTTTTCCATGGTCATGTAGTGGATCAGAAAAGACTTGATGATTAGCGTTTGATGACTTTTTTTCTGTCCACTAATTTCAATTATTCTCCTTTTGACAAGATCTTGTATGATATTCTTCAATTGTCGACAGTTTTGTAGGTTATGTCCCTTAGTTCTATGATAATCACAAAAGGCATTATCATCCCACCAAACTAGTTTAAATTGTCCAGGATCGTATTGTCTTGGTTCCTACAGCTGTATAAGATTATGTTGTAACAATTGTTTGAATACAGACTCAATGGGTTCCCCTAAGGGAGTGAACTCACGTTTTTGAAATCTCCTTTGTTGTTGTGGACGTTGAGAATTTTGGACCATGTTAGCAGGTTGATTGATAGCATTAAGCATGTTGGAAAAAGTGTGAGGTCCTTGTAATGTGATGAGTGGTCCCGCTTGTATTGTTTTAGCATCAACTACCCCATCATTGGTGACATTTTTATTGCGAGACCAAAATCTATTTCTGTCCATGGGGGTGTTTTGTACGATTGGATTTCTATTGGATGTTGATGTCTTAAGTTCACCTTTTTCAATGAGATCATTTTCTATTATAACCCCTTTTTCCACTAGTTCCAAAAAAGATGTACAACAATGTACCCTTAAGTTACTCCTTAGTTTTGCATGAAGGTTTTCTTGGAACATAGTAGCTTTTTGTTTTTCAGGTATCTTAACAGGACACCAGCTAGCTATAGTCCTCCATCTCTGGAAGAAAGCAATAAATTTTTCACCTTCGTCTTGTGTTGTGTGACACAGGGTTGCTATATTTATCTCATGGTCTATGTTGAAGGAGAATTGCTCCACAAATTTCTCAACCAGTTCACCCCAAGATCTGATGCTAGAGTCTAGACTCAAAAACCACTCTAGTGCAATTCCTACAAGACTTCTTGGAAATAGTCTCATAAGATATGTGGGGTCATAAGCGACATCTATGCATATGGTAGAAAATTCCCTTATATGTTCTATTGGATTCTATTTTCCATTGTACTTAGGGAGATTCGGTATAACATATCCATGAGGGAAAGGCGTCATATACAACAATCTATCAAAGGGAAATGGGCATATGTCCTTTGTTGAAAAGGATTTCTTAGTTGACACTAACATCTTATCCATTTGCATTTGTAGTGCATGCATTTGTGTTTGTAAGACGTCAACTTGGGTCAATGATGTGCTAGGGGGATTATGCAGATCCGTGTATGTATTCTGAGATCCAAAGTCTCGTGATGTGTTTTGATTGAACATTGGTATTTGAGGTGGGTTTGGATTTGGAATGTTGGTAAATGTGTTCTGGTCTGGAATCTGCATAAATTGGTATTAACTTGGGATCTGTGTGAACAGATTCTGACTACCAATCTGGGAGAAAGGATTCTAATTTGGAATCCACGTAAATGGATTTTGATTGCTAGTCTGGACTAAGGGATTCAAAATTTGTGTGAATGGATTCTAGTTGCTAGTCTGGAAGAATAGATTCTAATTGCCATACTGGAAAGATGGGATGCCTCTTGTTTGTGTAGTCTGTGGTATAGTACTAGTGACCTGAGCACTAGGTATGGCCATCGATTGTGGTATGGTGCTTGTGACATTGGCATTAGGTATGGCCGTTGACTGAGATGTTGTACTTGTGAACCCGAAATATGGTGTAGAGGTTGATGTTTTAGGTCTTTTACTCTCAACAAGAGGACTAGAGAGAGTGGATGATGATCCTCCTATAGTGAAATTAAATCTCAATGTCATGCCGGATGTACCAAATGGAGATGTATGGAATGTCGTACTCTATGTAGGTGTGCCAGATGGCATAGTTGTGCTAACCTGAGGTATAGTAGTACTAGCAGTTGTTGTATTTGTCCCTTGTGTAAGTTGAGTTTGTAAGGTACTGATATCAAATCCTGTAGGTAAGGTAGTGCCTTCAGCTAGCAATTTGGCTAAGTATCGTTGATGATCGTTTGCTAGGTACTCATCTACGAAAGAGGCAAACTCAGGGTCCTGTGTGGCAGCCTCTATGTCTTTTGTTGTAATGTGACCTTGAGTGTTTCTAGTGGTGAATTTGTCTAATAGAGTCTTGTGAGGTCTTGAGGAAAATGGATTGATGAATTTTTTTGGGTTCGACATCTTTTCTCTCTCTCTTCTCTTAGATCTAGTTTCAACCATGTAAGATTAGCTCAATATGCAAGGAATGCAAAACTACGTCTATGGATAGTGTGACCTTAGTCTATGTTTTTTGGATTTTCTAGATGCAAAATAAGGAATGTTCTAGGATGATGCTAGTCTAAAAATATAAAGATATAAAGTCTAAGCAAGGCTCTAAAATAATCAATTCTATAAACCCAAGATGGAGGGACCAACTACCTAAAGTCTAACCAAGGCATCAATTTAGTTAAGTCAAGGAACCAATGTGGGACGAGGATCAAAGACAAGTGGAGTTTCATAACTAGATTGATGAGCTAGGAGGACACTCTGTAGGACAAAGGATAAAATGATAAGACTAGGTACAATGACATATTCTATTGATGCTATGATTTTTCTAGAGTGTAGATGGTGGACCTATCCTAAATTTTGTAAAACTAACTTTCCTAGAAGTTTAAATCTAAAGGTAAAATGTATTCTAAGATGAGACCAAACTCCGAATTAGGACAACTATGGTAATGACTATATGAACCTAAAGGGTGCAAAATTGAGCAAAATCGTTTCATGTTTCTGTTCAAAGTTTGTTTGTGGGATGCCAACTGAAAGACTAGTATAACTGTGTTGACTGGACAGTGATTGTGAATTCTAGTTTTCTAATCAGGAAAATGCATCGTAGGATTTCACATATGCGGTTAAGCTTACCAGTTGCAGTTAAGTTTCACGATTGTGGTTTTCTGATGATCAATTGCATGTCCTTGATAAACTTTAATGTCTGACTTTGACAGATGTGGTTAACCTTCTAACAGATGCGACTCGTAATGACAGTTGCGACTCAAAATATAACATGTGGTTTTTCGCAAAGCAAATGCGAGCTAATCTGGAAAATGCGACTAAAAATGACAGATGCGACTCAAAGTTAAACAGATGCAACTACAAATGATAGATGTGACTCAAATTTAAACAGATGGGACTCTAAAAATCAATTGCAACCTTCTGGTGAACAGTTACAATTCTCTGTGTATTTTCAGTGATTTGAGTTTTAAAACTGAATCTGTTTTCCATGATCAAATTCTAGCAAACAAGGATAATCATAAGACAAAGTGTTTTCAATTTGATTTTGGACTCAAAGAACGTTTAAGTTAACAACATACAAGCACATCCTAATAGGCCAAAAAGCCAAGGGTTTGTATACTTGGTATAGCCCACCTAAATACCCTGGATTGGTGATAAACACCTTTCCTTCTTGAGAGAAGATAGCTTAGAAATTTGGTGGCATTGGCTCCCCTCCACGACTCATTAACGTCATTCAAGCACACCAATTTTGAATTATTTTGGAAATGACCTCCCAAGAACTACTATCTCTACTCAAGGGGATCAATAGTGAGTGTCTTCGGGCATGATACTGTACCCTGCACTATACCAAGCAACAGCCAAAAATGGTTGGTCTCTAAAACAAAAGGTATTTAATACGGGCATTCCGTTCGTAGGGCATGATCCATGCGATGAGAGTCCCCTTTCGGATCCATCTTGTCAGAACCATATGCATGATTCTTGGGCTTTCCCCAAGAATCCACTTTTATATATCAGCTGGAAGTCCCTCAAGTTCAGGGTGCTACCAGTTTGAGTCATCCTGGGGTGAGTACTTTTTCCCACCAGAATAGGCCCAAGTTCTAGAGTTGGTAACTATTTCTCTTACACCCAGGATCACACGGATGCACAAGGGGAGAGGATACTTCGATGTTCCAAATCATGAGGGTAATACACAGTTGTGCTTTTGCACCAAACACAGTAAACACTTGTTAATTTTAATCCAAATGAAAGATTTGCTACACTACCAAACAATATGTTTCAAGAAAATTAACTAAGGTCTTTGACATGCATTTTGCAGAAAGATGCGTTAGTAGTTTTCAGTATTGTCTTCGTCAATCGTCCTGCAAAAACTCGTTAACTCCAAAAACAAAAAGCCTACACGCTGAAAATCCGATATTAGTAAAACACAAATCAATTGAAAATTTCAGATTTCTGAAAATAGAAACAAAATATTTACCAGCCAATTGCATCAATGTTTTACTAGTCAGATGCGTCAATGTTCTCTGCAATTGCATTTTCAGTATTTACCAGTTAGTTGTGGTTCAGGAATTTGCAGATGCGTCAATATGTTTTAGATATGTCATTTTTGGTGTCAAATGCGGTTCAGAAAGTCAATTGCGTCGCTTCATCAAACTGATGCGTCTGTGGATTGCAATTGCAGCGTTTCGTCAAGCTAATGCGTCATTCCATACGAAAAACCTGCAAAAATCAAAATAAAGGTCTACAGATACACGAAGATGGTGTCTTCACGTCAGGTTCACCAAATGTAACGCCAAGAAAGTGTAGAAAGAAAATTTCAAAAGCAAGCATGCAATGTGAATCTAAATGCAATCTAATGCTAAGCAACAAAGAACAAAGGAAAGTAAAAATGTAAATAAAACTTGAACAATCTCACCAAATTTGTACGTATTTCCATGATTCATCTCGATTTCCCATTTTGTTGTTGTAGTATAATTTCCCTCAGATTTTCAAAAGTTCATGCAAGTATAGCCTATGATAATGATTTAGCAAAACATCGAAGATTCAAGATAGGTGCTCCAAAAATTCATAAGATTTCGAGAGAGATTGGAATGAATAATGACAAATCAATTTATAGAAAATTGATTATTCAAACGACAAGCGAGGATCGAAAGATCAATGAACGGTTGAGATCGACGATTAGTCATGCATTCGATAACAGTTAGTAATGACATGAGTGATATAAATTAGAAATAGAATTAAAGATTAAATAAATAATTTAATCTTCTAGTTTGGTATTTGAAAATAGAAGAATTATCTTTGCATGACAAAGATGAAGATGGATTAAAGCAACTCTTGTTTGAATACACGCAAAAGGTTTAATTAATTAAATAGGAATATTTAATTTATCCGCATGTACACGCAAATGAGTTAGAACTGACAATCGAATGATTTGACGAAGAGATTACTAGAGAATGCCACTCAAACATTAAATCAAGAGTTAACTGACCGATTAAAACGGATGTCGAGTGAGTCAAAGTGAATACTTAGATAACTCACACAATTATCTAAATATAGAGGAATGCATTAAAATAGAATTCATGAATTAAATAATTCATTTAATTCAAGATTTGATATTTGAAGAATAATTAAATAAATAAGATTTATTTAATTAAGTGATGAAGGGATTTAAATGAATAATTAAATAAATAAAGAATTTATTTAATTATAGTTGAAGTATGATAAAGAGTAAATTAAATAAGAATTTATTTAATTTGACAAGAAGGATAAGGTTAATTAGTAACATAATTAAATAAAAAGTGTTTATTTAATTAATCAGATAGAATAAAGAAAAATGTGAATTAATTAAATAATTAAGATTACTTAATTAATAGAAGAATTAACAAACTATAGAGAATAATTAAATAATTGGCATTATTTAATCATGACGATAAAGAATACGAATTATGAAGAATATTGAAGTTGCAGGCTTAAACTAGATTTCAGTGTCTACATCTTTCAAGGGAGGACATAAAGGTAGGAGGCTCTAGCACAGTGGAAGAGGAAAACCTTGTGGGTAGCAAGCAAGAAATAACAAGCAACTCAATAGATAAGGCTAGGGAAAATAGAAACAACATAGCCCTAAGAGAAGAAGGCCTAAAGCAAACATATGGGAAGAACTCGAAAAAGAGAAAATTGGAAGGAAATGAATGGGCAGTAACAATAATCCCAAGCCTAAGAATCTCAAATGATGAAGGGACAACTCTGCAAGCGAAAGACGATTTGATTACACTCCTTAAGCACACCAAAGACTTGGAAAAATTCATAACCACACAAATAAGGGAAGTCATGAACATGAGAAAAAACCCTGAGAACACAAGCCAAGAGGAAAAGGAAGCACAAGAGGAAGAAGCATGGGAATCAGAGGAAGGGGAAAAGCAAGCAAATGGAAAAGAAGAATCTGAAGCCCAAAATCTTCATCAGGAGAAGAAGGGGGAAGAAGGATCTCATTCGTTAGATAATAAAATAGATGAGGAAGAGTAGGAGGTCGAGTGAGAAGGGGAGTTGTGGGAGGAAGGAACTTTAGAACAAACCCAATCTAAGCTAAAAAATCCAAACATAAAGGGAAAGGGGAAGAGAGGCCCCAAAACCAACAAAGCTAAACTAGAAATAGCAACAAATGTAGCTGGCCAAAAAGAACTATGGATTGGGAAGGAGACTCTCCTTCCCTAGTCACAATGAGGATAATAACATGGAATGTTAGGGGCTTTAACACCCCTAACAAATGGTGTTTGTTCAAGCGCCAAATTGACCAATCCAAAGAAGACATTTTCATACTACAAGAAACAAAGTGGGAATCATAAGAAATAAAGAATAGAATGAAGTGGTGGAAGCATTGGGAAGGATGCTTTGCCAAGGTTGAAGGGGCTTCAGGAGGTCTAGGGGTTATATGGAACCCACTCTTAGTAACAGGTGAATTGATGGAGGAGAACAGGAATTGGATAGCAATAAAATGTAAAATGGTACAAAAGAATGAGAAATCCACATTAATCAGCACATATGGCCCTACTCAGACAGGAGAGAAAATAGCAGTTTGGCAGAAAATATCTCAGGCCATATTGAATCTTAGGGGAGAAAAAGGAATCATGGCAAGAGACTTCAATGCAACCCTGAATTATGAAGAAAAGAGAGGTGGGATAGGGAGAATCACAAGAGTCCAACAAGACTTTTAGAAATTTGTCGACACCAACTACCTACTGGACATAGCAACAAGAAACAGTACCTTTACCTAGACAAATAGGAGGAAAGGATTCACAAACATATTTGAAAGGCTGGATAGATTTCTCATGTTTGGGGATTGGGGAAGAATAAACCAAACTCATGAAGCCACTATTCTGGCCTATGTGGGCTTGGACCATTTCCCAGTGTAGCTACAAATCTAGCCAGATGCCACCCCAGTGGGCTACCCTTTCAAGTTTGAGAAAATGTGGACTAGAGATGATAAGCTCCCCAATTTGATTAAGGAATGGTGGTAGGAATTACAAATAGGAAATCACTCTTGTCTGTACAAACTAAATAGAAAATTGAATCATGTGAAAAATAAACTCAAGGAATGGAATAGAGAACACTTCAAAAACATCTTCCAAGAAAAAGAACAGATGGAAAAAGAACTAAGCACACTCAATGAACATATTATAGAAGAAGGAATGAATGTGGTGGATTTTGAAATGGAAAAGGCCCTGAAAGAGGAACTGACAAAGATCCTAAAAAGAGAAGAATGCTTCTGGAAACAAAAATCAAGGGAAACTTGGCTCAAAGAAGGTGATAGAAATACAAAATACTTCCACAAAATGGTAGTATCCAATAGAAGCAGGAATAGAATAAAATCCATAACAAGAGAAGATGGCTCAATAACTCAGTCATTGGATGAAGTCAATGAGGAGGCAGTGAATTTCTTCCAAGCAATTCTAAATAGACCAACTGGAAATAATGAGGAAGTTAGAAGCAAACTATTGGCAACAATACCCAGGATTATAGGAGAAGAACAAAATAAAATGCTATATAAGAAAATAAGAAAAGAGGAGGTGAAAAAGGAAACTTTTCAACTAAATTCAGACAAGACCTCGGGACTGAATGGGTTTTTTGCATGCTTCTTTCAAAAGTTTTGGGAAATAGTGGGGGAAGACCTCTACCTAGCAATAGAAGAGTCAAGAAAGAAGATGACCATGTTGGGAGCAACAAACCACACATTTTTGGCGTTGATCCCTAAGAAAAAGGACTCAGAAAAGATTGGGGATTTCAAACCAATTGCCTTATGCAACATAGTGTACAAATTAATTACAAAAATAATATCAAATAGATTGAAGGGAGTATTAGGGAACATAATCTCAGAGGGAAAACATGGGTTTTCTCCAGGAAGATCAATTGTTGAAGGCATAATAACAACTCATGAAACCCTGCATTCGGCCAGAAAGGCAAGAGAGTCATGTATGATCCTCAAGTTGGATATACTTAAAGAATATGATTTGGTGGACAGATATTTCCTATTGGAGGTACTCAATAAGTTTGGATTTTAGGAAGAATGGGTAAACTGGGTGAAAAGTTGCATTTCCACAATAAAATTCTCGGTGTTGGTAAATGGGACAGCTCAATCCTTCTTTTCATCCACGAGAGGGATTAGGCAGGGGGATCCCCTATCCCCTTTCCTATTCATTATCATGGCGGAAGTAATGGGAAGAGGAATAGCAGCTCTAAGACAGGCAGGTAAATGGAAAGGTGTGCAAGTAGCTAACGGTGTTGAGAATACAATGCATCAATGGTTTGTTAATGATACAACTCTATTTCGAATGGAAAGTAGAAAAGAAGCAAGAACCATAAAAACCTTCTTGGATGAGTATTTCCACACATCAGGTCAAAGTATAAACTGGCATAAATCGGAGGTCTTCTTTCTCAACACACAACCAAGCCTTTAGAGAGATTTGGTAAGAATTTTGGGCTTGAGAGGAAAATTTTCTAGGGAGATTCTTGGGAACTCCATTATTTGTGGGTATCAACAAAAGATTCCATTAGGAAGTGTTAATAAGCAGTTATAAGAATAAAATGGGGACATGGAAAAGGAAATGGTTATCATTGGCTGGTAGATTGATGATGGTAAAGGCAGTGCTATCAACCATTTCAATATACTCAATGGTGTGCCTAAAGATCCCAACAACAATTATGGAGAAGCTCAACTAGATATTTAGAAATTTATTTTGGAGTGGTACAGGAGATCAACAAAAATTTCCCCTAGTGGCATGGGAAAAAAAAATTTCACCCAAAGAGGCCAAAGGAGCAGGTATTAAGCAACTAAGACTAATGAATATGGTAGTGGGTGAAAAATTGGTCTGGTACATATATGCAAGAGGAGAGAAATGTTGAGTCAAGATTTTAAGAAGAAAATATCTAGACTCGGACTCCTCAATCTGAATCCTCACAACTAACAATCCTCCTAGAGGCTCAACCATCTGGAATGTAGGGATATAATCTCAAGGCATGTGACATGGGAGATAAGAAATGGAAAATCAACATCTTTCTGGAAAGATTCATGGAATGGCAAGAAACTTTTGGCAACGCTACCCAACTTGGAACTAATCAGAGAAGAAACTAGAAGATCTTGGGGAGAGAAGGTATGCGACTATGGAAGAATGATAGAGAGGGAGGGTGTGCAAGAATGGGAATGGCATTCCTTGCAAAATATAGAAGTTCCACAAAACCAAAAGGAATCCCTTGCTGAAATCTTAAAGGAAAGGAATTTTTTTCCTTCCAACTAGGAAGACACCATTAGATGGTGTGGTTTGTTGTCAAGAGCTTATGTAGTCAAGTTGGGATACAAAATCAAGGAACAAGTAGAGGTAAGAGAAAATTGGTGAAATAAATTGCTATGGGGGAAGAACTTCCTACCAAAAGCAAGGGTGTTTTCTTGGTTGGAAATTCAAAGAAGGATCCTAACAAAGGACAGATTAGCCACCTATGGAATTCAAGCCCTAGAAGATGCATCTTGCGCAAATATAACAGTGAAGATACAAACCATTTATTGTTGAACTACCCATACTCAGAGCATTGTTGGAAGTATTTCATGGGGAAACTAAGTTTGTAAAGCCCCTTTCCAAACTACTTATTTGTATGGTTCAATATGTGGCCCCATCCAAGAAGAAAGACGGTATTTGATAGCATCTAGCCTATAGCCCCATCAATAATCATATGGGAAATTTGGAAAGAACACAACAAAAGGATCTTTCAAAATAAGGAAATGATGCCAAAAAGGTTGTGTGAAAAAATATAAGGTATGGTCACTGAATCAATGAATGAAGCAGTAAGATCAAACTCAGGGAAGCAAAGCTCCTACTCAAATTGGGATGACCAAATGAAACAAGCTTTCAAGGGACTAATCATACCTAAAATAACAGGCATGGGCCAAAGCTTGTCACAATAGAAGAGAAAGGAAGTCAGATGGGAACCTCTAGAAAAAGGCTGGATCAAGTCAATTTCGATGGTGCGGCTCGAGGTAAGCCAGGCCTAGGAGGTGTTGGTTGTGTGGCCAGAAATGAGATGGGGGAGACAATAGCAGAGAATTCCAAACTACTAGGAACTTGTACAAACAATGAGGCAGAGTTCCAAGTAGCTCTATTAGGGATTCAAATGGGATTAGCCATAGATGCAAAAGGAATTCAACTTGAAGGAGACTCCCTCATCACTATCAACTTGATAAGACAGAAAAAATCCCCCAATTATAAATTGAACCATTGGCTTCAACCAATATCACAACTTCTGGGAAGGTTTGAGGATTTCAAGGTATTCTACATTTATAGAGAAGGCAATCAAAGAGCAGACGGCTTGGTGAAAGAAGTTGTAGAAAAAAATCAATGAAGAAAATTCCAAGACCTTAAGGAAGGAATTCATTTAAAACAGGGAAATTAATCAAAGAACATGATGGTTAGCAAACTCTCCTTGTCCTATCCTACATGGGTGCAAGAGGTGGCAAAGAATTAGTCCTATCAAAGTGTTGAATGGGATTCATTCCAGGTGAGTTGGCATGGAACTAGAGCAAGGCACATGTACATGCAAGCCCCACAGGGGCAAAAGAGTTGGCAATGAGAGATGTGAAAGTTGTCTAGGTGGTGCCCAATGTGGGTCTACTAGGATCCGGGAGTCAAGCTCGTTCTTGTCAGTGACCGAAATGAAAAGACCCAAATGAGTGAGATTTGTGGGAATGATCATTCATTAAAGCCACATCGACAAAGATGAGTTGGTCTTGGCTCAAGATCCATGAAAAGTACTCATTCATAATAAGTTGTTGGCAAGAGGACATGTCTTGCAATAATGGTTCTGGAAGGCATTGGAATTAAAGCCCATAATAGTTTTAATTATAACAACACAAATGAAGTCTCCGGAGAAATCTTCTAATATTTGCAAAAGAAAAAATGACAGGTGGAGTGTGGGCATCGTGGGTTGTTAGTAGTTGAAATCCTATCGTAGGAAGCATAAAATGGAGACTCTACTTTCTCTCAGTACAAATAAGAAACACCAAGCCTTCAAAGGGGAGATCACAGACAAATGGCTACAGGGTTTACTTTCTTCTCCACACCTAGTAATCCTATGGGCCACAAAGAGAGTCCTGGGCCCTGAATTTTTGAAGGCCTACCATAGGTCTAGGTCCAATACAGAGACTCCTTCCATGTTTTGGCATTCCTTTTGCACATGGAGGTTTCGAAGGAGAATGACAAAAATCTCAAACATATGGTTTTTGACCATGTGTGGTTGGCCGACATCGATGTGGCCCTGGATAACATTGATGAGAGCAAGAAGATACCCATGCCACAAAATTACTACATGAATCACATGCATGGCCGGGAGGTGATGAAATTTCCTTTGATTAAAACCATCAAACCTGAAGCTTTTTAGAAGCTCGGGGATGTTCGTGAGTGCAAAATTTTCTTCCTGCTTCATGCTACAAAGATAGTCACTAACACCCCACACAGCTAGGCCATGCGCTATGTCAAAGATGAAGAACTAGTGAATGAGGTAGTGGTTGGAGATGACGAGGACTGGAAGCTAGGGTTGGGGGAAGAGTGGTGCCAGAATGATGAGAGGGATCCTGAGAAAAAGGCCAAGAGCCCAACACATGCCAATTGCGTCCCGAAGTGCCCTGTGATTATAGATTTCAAAGCTTGGCAGAAAAGGTATGACTTGGAAGAGGATAGTGCGGGTCTGGTGTTTTCTTTTATTTTTTCAAGCAATTGTCTAAAAAGTGTTTAAAGGATAGTAGGGTTTAAGAATTAAGTCCCAGTGGTTTATGCTTGTGATTTTTTCCAATTTTTTTGATATTGTTTTCGTCTTGAGTCAGTCTTGGATTATAAAAAATGTATTTATTCTAGGCCTTTTCTAACCTGCCCTGGAAATTTGGTTTTCTGGCAATTAGGACAAGTCTGTTGGAGTCATAGCAAGGGTAAGAGTCTGGTCTAGGAAGACCATTTTCAATGTAACCACAACATGTAATCTTTTTCTCAAAGCAATATAGGGTGTTTCCCCATAAAGCAGCTATAAAAAAAAATTATATTGTATTATATTATATTATATATTATATATATTATATTATAATATATATATTATATTATAATATATATATTATATTATAATATATATATTATATTATAATATATATATTATATTATATTATGATAATATAATATATATATTATAAATAATATAATATACATTATATATATAATATATATATTATATATTATATATTATATTAAAAATTTCTAAAAAACCACCTGCAATTAAATATGATTAGGTCCCAGATATGACCATTTTATTAAGAAGCTTATTTTCTCAAGAAACAGATATTCGTTTCCTACGCTATAAACAAAATACCAAAAAACCCGAGAGCCATTTTTTATGTGTTTGTTGGCGGGGTTTCAATAGTGTGACTCAAATATCCATTTGGGAGAGGTCAAATTGCTAAAAAATCTATCAAATTTTTAAGGTATGTTTGGTTTTTTAAATTTGTATTCAATTTATATTCATTTGGGTTTTTTTTTTTTTGAATTTTAGTCAAAAATAGGGTATATTTGATAGATTTTTTTTATTACATTAAAACCATTGTTAATTTTGAAAATTGCCTACACTCTGAATACATTAGCATGGAATAATGTGATAGGAGTCTGGTCCTATTCCGTTGGCCTTTGGGACCAGACTAATGATTAATAGGGACTGTCGGGGGCATTCGTATTTCATTGTCAGAGGTGAAATTCTTGTATTTATGGAATATGAACCACTGCGAAAGCATTTTCCAAGGATGTTTTCATTAATCAAGAATGAAAGTTGGGGGCTCAAAGACAATCAGATACCGTCCTAGTCTCAACCATAAACAATGTCAACCAGGGATTGGTGGATGTTGCTCTAAGGAATTATTATATATAGTATATAGTATATATATGCAAAATTATATATTATATTAATATTATGTAATATATATTATATAATATATTTAATGCATAGTATATATTATATATTTATTGATGTGCGACCAATTCACAAGAAAGAAAGAGAGGGAGTGGGAGGGACTTGAGAGAGAGGGAGAGAGAAAGATCTTAGAAGTGGGAGTGAAAGACCTGAGAGGGATGGGGAGAGAGAGAGAGGGGGGGAGAGAGGGAGGTATAGAGGGAAGGAGAGAGAGAGAGACTTGAGAGGGAGAGAGGGAGGGAGAGAGAGAGTCTTAGATGGAGAGAGAGAAAGAGAATTGAGAGGGAGAGAGGAAGGGAGAGAGTCCAAGAGAGAGAGACTTGAGAGAGATAGAGGGGGGCCTAAGTGAGAGGGAGAGAGAGAGAAAGAGAGAGTTGAGAGGGAGAGTGGGAGGCAAAGAGGGAGAAAGAGAGACTTGATCTAGGGAGAGATAGAGACTTGAGAGGGAGAGAGGAAGCTATGAGAAACTTGAGAGAGAGAGGGGGATGGGAGGGACCTAAGAGTGAGAGGAAGAGATAGATGGAGAGTTGAGATGGAGAGGGGGAGGGAGAGATAGAGAGAGAGAGGGAGAGAGAGGGAGAGATGGGGAGAGAGGGAGAGACCTGAGAGAGAGAGAGAGAGAGAGAGTTGAGAGGAAGAGTGTTTTACCATGTTGGGATGGGCTCTAGAATAAGAAGTGATACAACCATCAAACAAAACCATTACAACTCAATTCAACATTCATGCCATTAGAACCTTCATGATTAATAACATTTTATTATATCATTCATGTAAAAGACCATAAAATCATCATGAATAAGAATCACTATCTTCCAATCATGGTACATAAACAAGAACATTATGCAACTTTCAAACAAAATCCTTAGAAGACATCAAGATACATGTTAATTAGATTGTTCATGTGAAATCTATACAATGATTATGATCAAAAAATAAGTCATCAATCAACCATGATGCATGAATAAACACTATATATCCACACTATATGCATTGAAAAACACTAAATTAATAGATTATTTAATATTTATTACTAAATTTTTGTCTCATCATTATACTATTAAATATTCATAAATTCAACACTAAAAATATCCATCCAACCAAATTCTTTATAAAATATCCACCCAAGATCAATTTTTTTATAAATATAAGATCATTGTCTTAATAAAGTTTTGTGGCTCTCAGTTGCATCTACTCATTTCTTTGTGCTTTCCTCTTTAGATTGAGATTGTCTCCATTCCTCTAGCCATCATTGATTCTCATCTAAGTCCACTTCCATGGACCTAACCGCATCAACAACAGTTTGTATTTTCAATGCCCTCAATAATGGTTGAACACATTCTTCATTTTGAATAGCATTAACTTGATCTTGAATGGTTCTAACATTCACATTGACTTGTTCTAGAAAGCGAGCACCATCAGATGTAGGTGGTGGAGGTGGGGGATTTTGAGGTGGAGTGGTTGGAGTTGGAGGGTGTGGATCCATGATTTAGATATAAGTGAACTTGCATTAAATTTATAATTTAAAAATGTAAGATACATGTTTAAAATCCCCTTAAACCATTCAATATAAATGACTTAATTGAATACAAATGAAAAAATGTGTAAATCTCATTTATGTCTAAGGAATGTAAATATAAAACAAATAATTGTTAAAGTGATGTGAAATTTCATTTAAAAATACATTAAATTTTTACCTCGTTGCAATGTGGAAGTGTTAAGCTCCAAATTGCCAATACTTAGTGAATCTATATACATAGTTAGTAATGGTTAAACAAAACTTGTCCCAACAGCCATAGGGAAATGGGAAAATTTAATGGGAAATAATTGATGGGTTGTGCAGGAGGCTATCATTTGTATATGATTCAATATGATAGCCTCCTGCATAGCCCATCGATTATTACCCATTCACTTCGCCTATTTCCCTATGGTTACAAGGACAAGTTTTATCTGGTCAGTACTAACAATGGATCTAGATTCACCAAGAATTGGAAATTTAGAGCACTTCCAACAAGGATCCTTTCTATTTTGAGAGTCGAGGAGAGTCAAAACAATTAAAAAAACAAATAGTTTAGCAAAGAAATACTAACTTAAAAATAGGAAAAAAAGCAAGAATTTAAGAAACATGAAAATAAGTGATAAAGAAGAATGAAAAATAGACAAGAATGTAAAACAACTTAAAAAAATGCAGAAAGGGGGTGATGAAAGTTTTATTTTATGTTTGTTTAGTATCCTAGGTTCAATTTTATGCTTTTTTTCTAGTAATGAAGGTTCCATTTTTTTGTTCGATGTTTTTTTTTGTTTTCCACTAACTAGGGTTTCAAATTTTTTATGTAAGTTTAGAGAGAAATGAAAAAATTCAATAAATCTACAACGAATGCAAAAAAAACTTAAATTTATCACTAATTAGCAAAAAAATTGAAAAAATGCAAAAACAACATACCTGGAGGTCGCTACTCGACTGTTGCATCGCCGAAATGAGGCAGGGTTTGTGAAAATGAGGAAGAATTCATGTTATAAAGTCCTCAAAGAATATTCATTTTGTAAAACTATATTATATTCCCATGTGGCTTAAATTAAATGGAGTAAAAAATGGATATCCGTTTATTATATCATAAATTTATTGTATATAAATATACAATAATATATTTCACATATAAGTTTTATATTATATATTATATATGAAATATGAAATATATTATATTATATATTATATAATATTATATAATATGTATAATATATTATATAATATATATTATATATTATATATTATATAATATGTAATATATAATATATTATATAATATGTAATATATAATATATATTATGTAATATATATTAAATATTTTATATATTATATTTAATACATTGTCTCCATTTGAAAACAAGGCAAAAAAAATAGATATCTGCTCAAAACGAATATTTGTTTAAATCAGATATCTGTTATGCATCACCATATTGATTTTTCACATGACATCAATATCCAATGGAGTTAGTAAAAAGAAATATCCGTTAGGAACGTATATCCACTTTTTCTGTTATAAATTTATTAAATATAAATATACTATATATTATATAATATATTCAATACATAGCACTTTGAATTCTCCATCTCCCTTTCAGACATATTATTTAGGGTTTAGGGAGAGAGGGAGGGAGAGGGAGGGAGTGG